>PVLD010014594.1:0-51756 GCA_004027595.1 Dinomys branickii | reverse complement strand
AAAACATATTGACAAACAGATACCCATTATCATAGAAAATAGTACAATCACAACTAATCTATAGACAAGGTGATATGGTCTCAACAGTAGTTGTTGCTTTATCCATTGATATCTTCGAATTGTAGATGTATGGACCCATATACAGACATGCAAATTTAGTCAGACAGTTGATCCTCTCAACAACAGAAAAAAAAAAAAAGAAAGAAAACACAAGAACCAAAAATCCAAAGACAAGAAAGAAAACAGGCATACATCAACAACAGCAACAACATCAACAACAACAACAACAGAAAAAAAAACACCGCTTGTTGCTGCTTTACATATTGTTATCTTCGAAGTGTGTGTTCAGGCTAACACATACAGATATTTCTTGTGCAACCAGGATTTGGTTCAGAAAGTTTGCCTACCCCTATGTCTTCAAGAGTTTTTACCTATTTTGTATTCCAGCAGATCAAGTGTTTCTGTTTTAATATTTAGATCTTTGATCAATTTTTATTTTAGTTTATTGCATGGTGAAAGATATGGGTCTAAGTTCCATCTTCAGTCTGTGGATAGCCAGTTTTCCCAGCACCATTTGTTAAAGAGGTTAGCTTCCTCCTAGTGAAAATATTTGGCACTTTTGTTGAAGATAAGGTTGTTGAATATGCCTGGAGTTGTTTCTACATTCTCCATTCTGTTCCCTTGCTCTAAAAGTCTGTTTGTTTGTTTGTTTGTTTGTTTGTTCTTGGTTTTTTATTTTGCCAATGCCATGCTGTTTTTACCACTGTAGCTTTGCAGTATAACTTGAAGTCCAGGATTGTGATGCCCCTTGCCTTGTTCTTGTTTCCAGAATTGCTTTTGCTATTTGAGGTTTCTTCTAGTTCTATATGAAACTTAGGATTGATTTCTATACTTCTGCAAGGAATGCTATTGGTATTTTCATTGCAGTTGTGTTAAATCTGCATAATAGTTTTGGAAATATGGCCATTTTTACTATATTGGTTCTGCTTATCCAGGAATAAGGAATATCTTTCCATTCTCTGATGTCCTCTTTGATCTCCTTTTTCAGAGTATACTATAGTTTTCATTGTAGAGGTCTTTCACTTCCTTGGTCAGGTTAATTCCTAAGTACTTTATTTATTTATTTGTTTATTTAAAAAAATTTTTAGGTAGAGTCTCATTATGTAGTACAGGCTCTTCTTGAACTTACTAAATAGCCCAGGCTGGCTTCAAACTTGCAGTGATCCTCCATCCTCAGCTTCTCAAATGCCAGGATTACAGGCATGTGCCACCACACCTGGCTACTTAATTGTTCTTGATGCTAGTGTTAAAGGTACCGTTTCTCTTATTTCTCTCTTGATGAGTTTATTATTGGTATACAAGAATGCAATTGATTTTTGAGTGTCAACTTTGTATTCTGCTATTCCACTGTTTGGTTATTAATTCTAGGCATCTTTTGGTGGAATGTTTTGGCCCCCTATATAGAGGATCACTTCATCTGCAAATAATAATTTAACTTCTTCCTTTCCTATCCATATTCCTTTTATTTCTTTCTATTGCCTAATTGCTTTTGCTGATATTTTAAGAACTACATGATGTTCTTGCTGAACTAGTATGATGTTGGCCATTGGTTTCAGTTTCTCCATTTAGTATGATGATGGCTTTTACCAGATTCAGATAAAGACCTTCTACACCTATTTTCTTCGGATTAAAAAAATTATCAAAAATGGATATTGGATTATGTCCACTGCTTTTCTGCATCCATTTTGATAATTTGCTGCATTCGGTTTGCCAGTGTCTTTTGGAGAACTTTTGCATCTACATTCATGAAAGAGTCTGGCCTGTAGTTATCCTTTTTGGTTGTGTTCTTTCATCCAGGAATGACTTCAAGAGTACTGCTTCCCTCTCAATTTTATTAATATGTTTGAGGAGCATTCACATTAGATCTTTTCTAAAAATTCTTATAGAATTCAGCAGTGAATCCATCTGGGCCTGGGTTTTTCTTGGTAGTTTTTTTAAAAATTACTTCTTCATTTTCACTGACTGATATGGGATTGTTCAGGATTTATCTTCTTGGTAGTTCATATGTATTCAGGAACCTATCCATTTCTTCTGTATTTTCCATTTTATTAGAGTACTGTTTCTCAAATTACCAATGATTGTCTTGATTTTAGCAGAATTGGTTGTGTTTTCACATTTTTCATTTCTAGTTGCATGGATCTGGGTCTTTTCTTTCCTTATTTTGGTAAGAACAACTAAGAGTTTGTCTATTTTGTTTATTCTTTCAAAGTACCAACTTTTTAATTCTTTGACTCATTGTATTTTTTACTTTCAGTTTTATTAATTCTGCTCTGATCTTCATACTTTCTTTCCTTGTACTACTTTTGGATTTGGATTGTTCTTGTTATTCTAGGACTTTGAGGTGGATCATTAAGTTATTTGTTTGAGCTTGCTCTGTTTTTCTGATTTAGGAATTCACCCCTTATAAATTTCCCTTTTAGGATAGCTTTCATTGTGTCCCTTGGGTTCTGATATGTCATACTGGCATTATAATTTGATTATAGGAACTGTCTAATTTTTTCCTTAGTTACATCTGTGATCTATTGATTGTTCAAAAGGGTATTATTTAATTTCCGCAAGTTTGCATAGTTTCTGTGATTTCTTTTGCCATTCCTTTCCAGTGTCGTTGCACTATGATCTGATGATATGTGTGGGATAATTTTGATTCTTTTGCATTTACTTAAGCATGCTTTATGGACTATTATGTGGTCTATTTTGGAGAAGGTCCCATGTGCAGCTGAAAACAATATGTATTCTATTGTTGGACGGAACACTCTGCAGCTATATCGAGTCCATTTGTTTGAAGGTTTGGTACAACTCTAATATTTCTTTGTTGATTTTTTTGTGTCCATTTGTGACAGTGGAGTATCGAGGGCCCCCATTACAACTGTATTAATGTTTATCTGATTTTTCAGGTCCATTAGTGTTTGTTTTATGAAATTGGATGTGCCAGCATTTGTTATGTGTTTATGTCTATAACTGTTTTCTCCTCTTGTTGAATTATTTCCTTAATGGATAGGTAGTGACCTTCTTTGTCTCTTCTGATCAGTCTTGGCTTGAAGTCTACTTTGTCTGAAATTCAGATAATTATGCCTGCTTTTCTCTGGGTTCCTGTTGCTTGGGATATTGTTTTCCATCACTGCATTTTTAATCTTTGAATTTCTTTTTGAATTAAATGTGTTTCTTGTATGCAGAATACTGTTGGATTTTGGTTTTTGATCCATTCTGCCAATCTTTGTCTTTTGGTTGGGGAATTGAGACCAGACACATTGAAAGTTTTTAGTGAGAAATACTGACTTACTCCTGTTATTGCATTATTTTCCTATTTTTTTTCCTTTTGCTTAGCTGCTCATTCCACCAAGTATATTCACTTTTTTGACTTATTGGCATTGTCAGCTTAACTGCTTCTTTCTATGATATCCTTGAGAATTATATGTAATACTGGTTTGGTGGTCATGAATTTCTTGTGGTGCTCCTTGTCATGGAAATATCTTTTTTTAGTTTTTGAGACAGGGTCTTGCTGTGTAGGTCAGGCTGGCCTTGAACTCACTATGTAGCCCAGGTTGGCCTCAAACTAATGGCAATCCTCCTCCTGCCTCAACCTCCTGAGTGCTGGAATTACAGGTATGCACCACCAGGCCTGGCAGAAATACCTTATTTCTCTGTCAACTTTGAAGGAAAGTTTTGTAGGATATGTAAGTCAGGGTTGGAAGTTGTTATCTTTGAGGGTTTGAGACACTTCATTACAAGCCCTCTTGGTCTTTAAGGTTTATGTAGAGAAGTGTTATTCTAATAGGTTTACCTTTATATGTGATTCATTACCTTTCTCTAACAGCTTTTAAGATTTTGTCCCTGTGATGGCCTTCTGGTAGTTTCACTATAATGTGGCATGGGGAGGTTGTCTTTTGACTATAGCTATTTGAATTCTATATGCCTCACTTATATGTATGTTTATTTCTTTTCGTATATTTGGGAACTTTTCTGCCATTATTTTTGGAACAGGTTTTTTATGCCATTGTGTTGGTTCCTGATTTTTCAGTTGTTCCAATTATACTTGATTGTTTTCTTTGTGTCATGTAGCAGGTGTGAGATCCATTTTTCATAGTCTTTTGTTGCTTTTAAGGTGTCTTTGAGTTGTTGGTCTTAAAGACATCATTATCTTCTAATTTTGAAATTCTGTCCTCACATTGGTCTTTTCTGCTGTCTATACTTTCAGTATAATTTTTAATCTATTAGATTTCTGATTGAAACCTTTTTATATACTCTAATTCTTTGATAAACTGGTCATTTGTATTTTGTAACATTTCATTTAGCTCATCCAGCTTTTTATTAGTGTCTTCTGAAAGCTCCTTACTTCCACTATCTGGTTAGTTATATGTTCTGTGATCCATCTGAGTAAACTTTGATCTGTTTTCTAACTTCCTTTGAGTAAATCAGGTGTGTGACTTATGCTGCTGTGCCCCCTTGATGTCCCCTGGACTGGCTTTGTGGGAGCTGGGAGGTTTAGGAGTCATTTTGTTTCCTTGTTATTATAGCTTGTATCTAGATGCCCTCTCAAAGCTTCATGCATTCATAGGTGGGGTTCTTTGGAGGTTGCTGGATCTAGGGACTGTCAATATGGATTAAGGGTATGTGGTAACTAAATTAGCACACTGATTGGTTTAGTATAGTTTTGGGTGAGGTTAACGGGAAGTCCTACTTTCACTGTGGGTGGCACCAACCAACAGGCTTCTAGCCTGTATGGAACAAAAGGGGAAGCACAGGGAAGGCAGCTGCTGCTACCTTCCGCCTACCCTGCCACGGACTGTTTCTCCTCTATCATAACACCCCTTTTGCCATGCTACCCTGTCCCAGAACCAACTGAAACCTGTACAAACTGTGAGCTGAACTAAACTTTTCATTCTTTAGCTTTGGGTGTTGTGTATTTTGGTCTCAGCAACTAGAAAAGTAACTAAGACATTTGTATTCTCATGTTTCTATTGTTTTCTGTTTCTTTGTTATGTTTGTGCTGAGGTTTGTAATGATCATAACGATCTTCTTAGCTGCTCTTCAGTGATGTACTTTGGGCATGGATAACTATAGTCCTTTGCCTCAGCCCCAAGATCCAACCACTTTGGTTAATTTTATTTATTTATTTATTGTACTGGGAATTGAACTCAGGACCTCACACTTGCCAGGCAGGTGTTTGTGCCATGGAGCTATATCCCCAGCCACCTTGGTTAATTCAGGAGGGGAGGAAACAGTGTAATTAGCCCAACAACCAAGTTCTTTGGGAGTGTGCTTTAGTATTGTTAACGTCACAAAAGTAATCTCAGTGTTGGCTTATCGAGTAATAGTGACAATTTTACAACCCTGGTAAGGAAATCAACTACAGTAGTAGTAGTAGAGTGGTACCTTAGTTCAGGAAGGCTTTCTTATGCAAACTATTTTGTCTGCAAACAGAAGTGTTCAGAAAAATTTTGTTTTTGTTTGCAGACTCTGCGCCAGGTAACAAACACAATCATGGCCATCTTTCCCACATAAATACAAACATGGCCATCTTTTCCAATATTGTAGAAAAAATTAAGTTTATGAACTTCCATTCATGAACCACTGTATTGTCCAAGACAAACTGGATATTAACATACCATAAGAACCAATTATGTACCACCTTAACTCTGGAGACAAAAGCTACAACTTGGTATAAACATTAAGACAACTCAGATAGTGACTCACAACTAACTAATGCTACATGTGACAACTATATCTCTGCTAATGTTAAAAAAGAATTGAAAAGTAATTTTACAGAGTTAACTATTGAGAAATTAATAAGGCCAGGCATGGTGGCACATGGCTGTAATCCTAGCATTCAGGAGGCTGAGGCAGGAGAATTTCTGTGAATCTGAGGCCAAGCTGGGCTACACAGTGAGTTCAAGGTCAGCCTGAGCTACACAATGAGACCTTCTCTCTCAAAAAAAGAAAAGAAAAAAGAAAGAAAGATTCATGATGCTTTATGTATCATTATACTATTAAAGATATAGGGTTTTGGAATGGGGAATGCAAAAGAAAACAAACTATATGATATGAGAAGGAGGAGGGAGAAATAAACAGTAAAAGGATCTTATTGGGGAGTAGAAGGATGTGTATAGTGTTAGGTAAAGATAAGGGGAAAATCTGACAAGAAATAGAGGGCTACACGTGGGAACCAGGGGGAAAGTGCAGACTGTCCAGCCCCTTCTCCATGCTGTTTCATCACTTCAATTTCTTTTTTAAAATTGTATTTTAAAGAGAATTTAAAAACCATAACAAAATAACAACAACATAGACAAAAACAAAACAACACTAAAACTATGAAAATGACACAGGGTTTCAAAACAAAGTAATAGGAATTGACAGTGGTTGTTGTATTTCATATTGTTATCTTCAGTAGAGTCGTTCAGATTACCAGTTTCTCTGTAGTTTTACTTTTTCTGTCAGATACTTCCTGGTTCCCCGGGATCTACTTCTCTCTCTTTGTTTTTTTTTCCCCAAGTTGTTTTCCAGTGTCTTGTTCTGAATCTTGGAGAGGCTGTTATTGTTTTTTACTACTCTGCCATTTTCCCAGAAATCTCCTCTTTATTTTTTATTTCAAGACACTGTTTTGCTAAATTACTAAATTACCTTGGCTAGGCTTAAAATTCCAATCCTACTGTCTCAAGCTTCAAGAGTGCTGGGATTACAGGCACACGCCACCATGACCAGACTGAAGATTTTGCAGCATGCTGCAGCAACTTTCTATTGGGAGCTCAGCCGGTGCAAGAGGACAGTTGATGCGTGGGTGACCTGGGAGCTCTTGCTCCATCGCCCACTGGCATCCTCTTGTCTCCTAGCTGTGAAGAACACGTCTTCCTCAACGCACAGTCAAGGGGTAAGAAGGATGGAATAGGCTTTTTAGTCTGTTTGAGCATCTAACGACAATCATTTCCTAAAAATCAGTTACTACCCACATCTTGGAGCCTCTAGAATTCCCCTGCATTGCCTTTCTCTCTCTCTCTCTCTCTCTCTCTCTCTCTCTCTCTCTCTCTCTCTCCCCCTCCCTCCCTCCCTCCCTTTTTCTTTCTTTCTTTACAAAGAAGGTCTTGCTATATAGTTCAGGCGGGCCTTGAACTCACTCTGTAGCTCAGGCTGGCCTCAAATTTCCAGCAGTCCTTTTGCCTTAGCCTCCCTAATGCTGGGATCACAGGTGTGCACCACTACGCCCAGCCACTTTCATCTTAACAATATTTTTCTTCCCTTTACGTGGAAGACAGAGGATCAAAGATGATCAGGGCCAACACTGACAGACCACAGATGCGACGGGGGCCAGCTTCCCTACACTCCGTATCATGACGATGACAATAATGACAACTGTAATGAAGCCTGATTTCTATAATGAATATACTGACCATAGTGATAACAGAAGCCTCAGAGAATGGAAAGAGAAGGGACTTTGGAACCAGAGTGCCAGCGCCCACGTCACAGCCCTATTTCTCACTAACTGTGGGAACTTGGAAGTCCCTTTCCTCCTTGGTGTCCAGGCCCGCTTGTCTGTAAAATAGAAACCAGAGTAGCTCATCATGGAAATGCCTTTAGAAGGGTCCCACGCGGCCCTGATCTGTTACTGCCGGTGTTGTTCCTCCTAGTACTGATGTCGTTACCGTTACTGCTGTTCTCCTCACTGGCATCACCGCTGTTACCGCTGTGCTTTTGCTGATATTACTGCTCTAGGCACCGAGGCCTTTGCGTGCATACGCCATCGGAATGATGTAGTCCAAGGACAGAAAAGGCATGATTATTATTATTTCACTTTGCCGATGAGAAATCTGAGACTCGGAGAGGTTGAGAAACTTGTCCAATTATACTCAGCTTGATGCGGAGCCTGTATATTCCTCTGCTTGGCCCACTTTGCCAAGACTGGTGACTCAGGGTTAAAAGGTTGCTTCACCATTACCTGACAGTCCTCCTATTATCCCTGCCCAGCAGGGAGGGAGGTTTCACTGCCTCCACTTAACGCATGGGCAATAAGGGCCAGTGAGTTAAGTGGCTCCAGGATTGGCCTGCCTCCTCCAGCTAAGCTGCTTTGGAGCCAGCTGATCAGGACTACTTCAAAATCACAATTTAAGCATCCACTGTGCTGTACAGAGAGACAACTGCCCCTAGGCCACCCCACTTGGTGCTGTCACAGTGATTAATAAGAGATTCTGTGTTCATGTGAAGCCTCTCTGTCAAGGCTTCACAGTGCTTTGCAAGCATTAATTAAACTTCATGGCAGTGACTCAGCTAGGTTGGGTCCCTGGGCCCACTTTATAAGTCTTCAGCTGGTGCAGAAAGAAACCAAAATGCTCCCTCACCAAGCCGTGGCCTTCAGCCCAGCCAGGCCCATGGGCACTGCTCAGCCCTGGAGTCTGGCTAAAATCATTTGCAGAGAGACTTCCTTCTTGTTCTTCCAGACTTACAATATCCAGCACTCAGAAATCATTTCCTGTTTGAGGCAGGTCCACACCAACAGCTCTGTGCTGAGGCTCAACCTAGTGCCCAGGTGCTGGCCCACCTTGGGGCTGATGTAGCTCCTGGCCTCTGCCCACCAGCATTTTAAGGCCAACTGCATCTCTACACAGGGTCCTCTAGAGTCAGGGTTGTCCCTGCAAAACCACTGGCACCACACACCCATCCTCTCCTCATCCACATCATCCCCATCCCCAACTCTGCCCTCACCCCTCTGCCACTCTGCTGTTGACTTACAGGAAGGGAGTGGGGAAGATACTACATAACTCAAGCTAAAGAGCTTGGGCCTCCTCCTAAGAATGAGGGGACCATAGAGGGGAGGGGTGTGGGCATAGGTGTGCTTTGGCATGACTGCAGGATGATAATTCTTGTTGGGGGGAGGATGGAGAGATCAGAGGCAGCGAGGTTAAGAAGGGGTATGGCCATGAGCCAGAGGAACAGGGATGGGCTTCCAGCTCAGCCATAGCACTGTGGTGGAGTCGGGGAAGGGTTTGGGTGACATTTAGAAAGCAGACTGTTGGGATGTGGTACCTGCCTACAGGTAGGATGAGGGAGGAGGAGGAGCCTTGCACAGAGCTTATGACATGACCTCCTGGCCATCAGACAGATCCACTCTGTTGGGCAGTTCTGTCCTCTGTGTCAGGTACTGGGCTTAGTAAAGTAGTGACCAACTTGGCAGTGTTAGTTCATGCTGGCTGTTCCTGCTGTTCTGGAGAACCCATATCCAGTAAAACAACCAAGTTCCAACCTCTTTCTCTAGACTCCACCACCTCCAGGAACATCCTATCTGATCTGGTGGGGAATGAGACCTCACACTTATAGCTCAGCCTCAATTCTTGAGCCAGTAACATTTCAGGGCATCACTGAGTCAATCCACATTGAATCTAAGGAGCTGGGTATTTGTTTTGCCCACACTTGATCAAAGAAACCAAGGCTCAGGGGCTAAGGAGCCTACCTCTATGATTGGCTGAATATTGCCCCTGAAAGATGTCCACACCTCAATCCCAAAAACCTGTGAGTATGCTCTATCTGGCAAAAGGAACTTTGCCAATGTAATTAAGGATCTTGAGATGGGCCCAGATTATCCAGGTGGGGTCCAGCATAATCTCAAATGTCCCTAGAAGAGGAAGGAAGAATGCCAACGGAGGGAGAAGACGGTGATGAGAGAAGCAGAGGCTGACGTGATACACTTTAAAGATGGAGGACGGAACCGTGAGCCAAGAAATATAGGCAGCCTCTAAAAGTCAGAAAAGGCAGAGAAATTACTTCTTCTCTACAGCTCCCAGAAAGAATGCCAACCTGCTGAGGTTTTGATTTTAGGTCAATGAAATCAATTTTGGATTTCTGGCCTCCAAAATGGTAAGAGAATCAATTCCTTAGTATGGTTAAATCAAAGCAGAAGTGCTCAGTAAGAGGTGGAATTTATTCTAGGCGAGGGAGGAGGTTTATTTTGGTTTTGCAGAGGTCCTCACAGAATCAGGGTCAACCTCTCCCCTTGCCCAGACCCAGGGAAGCCACAGATGTTGCACCTGCTCCTAGTTTGACTGGGTCAGGTATTTATGCCCCTCTCCCTAAAGAAAAAAATGAAGAGGCTGGAAGAATGTGCAGGAAGCAGAGAATTGGAAAGGGCTCACAGGAGGAAAACAACATTTGCTGTTGTCAAAAAAAGTAGGGACCAGCTGCCTGAGGGCCTCGGTCAGGGGACAACTGTGGGGAGGAAGTCCACCTCCTACTCCGTTCTGTTGTAGTTTGATGATGCTGACGGTTTGGGAGGAAAGGAGGGAAACTTCCCCTTGGCCAAGGATCTGAGCTGCTGTAAATTGCGTCTTATATGCAGTCTTCTTGTTCTCCTCCAGGAAACAGTAGGTGAGTTTCTGCCTCCTAAGGGTGTACCTGGCACCAAGAGGGAGGCTGAGTAGGGCTGCTAGAGAGTCTGGCTGGGCAGCGGTGGTTTCCTTATTAAAGAGAGAGGGTTAAAATCGAGAACTTCAGTGGCACAGTGCCTGCCCGGCAAGCTCAAGGCCCTGAGTTCAATTCCCAGTAACAAAACAAAAGTGAAGAGTTTGTAGCTTAAAACTTTTGAACATCCTTGAAAAGGATCAATTTTCTTAACCATTGTACACATATACAATCCTACCCTAGTTTAAAAGATTTTAGTTGGAATCATTAACATTCTCACTGTCCTCAGGGGGGCTTCAGAGCCATTTTTAAAGTTATCAGCTCTTTAATCTTCACAACCTATGAGTAGGTTCTGGTATTACCCCAATTTACAGTGGAGGAAATAGAGGTTTAATGAGGTACAGTGATTCATATAAAATTACTTTTTCTGTTTTTTTTTGTTTTTTTTTTTTTGAGACAGGGTCTCACAGTGCAGTTCAGCCTGGCCTTGAGCTCACTTTGTAGCCCAGGCTGGTCTCAAACTCACAACAATCTTCCTGCCTCAGCATCCTGAGTGCTGGGAGTACAGGCATGCACCACCATGCCCATCTATTGATTTAAATTAGTTTGGGGGCAAGGACTTTGATCCAGGTTTTTTGGCCTCCTCATCAGCACTATTATGGCACAAGAAATATTTCAGAGTTCACGGCTTCTTCATCTTTTGTTCTGGTTCCTCAAGGCTGACAGCTTTTGCTGGTTGTTACTAGCAAACTGGCTTATGTCTTTCTTCCTCAGCGTCTTATCTTTCTACCTTAGACCTCTGTTTCAGGCTTTGACAGGGGCCTTGGGTTGCCCCATTCTTTACTTACCCACAGCTGTTTCCTAAGCTTGGCACTGAGCAGAGAGGAAAGACTGTTCTAAGGACTGGCACAGGTGAAGGTAGCCATGGAGGCTAACGTGGCAACTCTGGAGCCCAGCGGTAGCTGATGGTGCCTGGGGAGCTGCTGGCGGTGCTGTCATCCAGCAGAGAAGGGCTGGGCGAGGGACCTCAGTTGGGGGTGGGAGCCTACACTGAGGGCGCGCAGGCCCAATGTGACCAGGAGGTTTGTCTGAAACAGGCTCCTGCCCAATCCAGAGGCTCCTTGCACAAAGCCAGAGGAACCGATAGTGCATTTTCTAGGGGTAGCTGCTTCACTGGAGGGAAGAGGATCAGAGCTCTGGCTGATTCCCTCCGGGTTCTGTAGAGGCCACTGGGCCTGCACAAAGGGAAGCATAGCAGGCTGGCACCCAGAGCTGGGGTGACTGCAGCCTCCTGTTCCTGACCACTGGCTGTTGGGAATGACACTTTCTCCTGGCTCCTCTCTTCACCAGGAGCACTGCCATGTCCTTATCTCCTGCACATGCACAGTGGGGTGTACCTACCCTAAAGCACTGTCCTGGGCTTTTGAATCGTAGGCCCACTCCCAGGGCATGAAGCCTGACCTTCTGTCTGTTTCACTTAAAGATGCTGTGGGGGCCATAGTAGAATACACACCGAGAGGCCCTGTGACTCCTGAGAACCATCTGGAGAGTTTGGTCGTGTGCCAGGGGCATGTGGCATTGTAGTTAACAGATCGTCAAGTTAAGCTGGGCTTGATTCCACTGTGACCTGGGTAAAGTAACTTCATTTCTGATCTCAACCCTCTCATCTGTAAAACAGAGGTAATCTCAGTAGCCGCATGATTAGACAGCTGAGAGATGAAAGGAGAAAATCCATGTAGACTTTCGGCATTGTGCCTGGTACCTGAATACATAATAGAGGATGTCGTGTTCCAAAAACTCCCTGATGACGACTATAAACCAGAAGCATATTCATAAGGAAATGCCCCCTCATAAAAAGTGCTCAAACTTCTCTGGGCCTTAGCTGATGAGATGGTGCCTGTGGGAGGGTGTTGATAGCACCCACCCCACTAATCAGACAGGTGGGTTTACACAGGCTAGCATCAGAATCTCTGGTTTCAGACCTTTGGTTGTGAATTCTTAGCACATGAGAAATAAAAGCAAGCTTCATGGATGTCCCTGGAGGTGCCCTGCAGCCAAGGCTGGAGCTGGTGAGGAAGGGTCTCTCTCTCCCGTTCAAAAGAAATAGACTGCTGGGGGTGAGGTAGGCAGACAAGAGCGCTGCCTGCCACGTGGGTCTCCTCCAGCCTGCTGGTTCCAGGATTGCATACCAGGTGTGCCAGAAGCTGAGTTTTGCTTAGAGGAGGAAAGGGGCCTAGTTTCTCATCTCTTGAAGAGAACCCATTGACTTGGGTGGTGTAGGAGTGATGGGAGGTAAACTCCTTTGGATATCAGAAAGACAAGGAGAGATCCCCTAAGGAACAGAGTTGTTTTATTGGCCTGCTGGAGCAGATCCAAGATGGAAAGAAAAAAGAACAGAAACCAAGCAGACTGTGAGGACAGATGCAGGACAGATGCAGGCAGGTATAGGTCCCAGTGGAAAACATGAAACTGACCCTGAGCCCTTTGGATTATTGTTAGCATTGCAAGATGAGGCTGAGTGAACCTTCCACTGAGGGGCTGGTGGGATACTCAGCAAGCTATTAGGCCTAGGGCAGCCCAGGCTGGGGCTGGGTGGTGGGAATGTGGACAAGCTGTACAACTAGAAGATAGGGAGAAATAGGTAACCAACCAGAAGAGATGGTGCTTGGGTTTCCTAGCCTTTCTCCCTTGCCCTCTGCTGAAGGGAAGTGAGTGACGTGTTTGTCTCTGTGGTAAACAATGTAGCCCCAGCATGAGACAGAGAACCTATTACATGAAGGGAGCTTGGAGATGCTGAGGGAGTGGATTTGACCAGAAAGCAGCATGGCACTCTGGTGCCGACTGTGGACCATTTTTTTCTTGAGGAAAATAAACTTCATACAAAAGATGAAACAAAGGTAAACACATCATAGAGGTTCAATTTTAGATGATCACATCGACTCAGCATGAACAATCCCATTCCATTTTTGCAAAGTACATAGCATCATTCTAAATAAGATCTTTAAATGATGGGGCAGCTAGTTAACACATTTGCTGAGCATCTACTAAGGTCTGATATAGGAATGAGGCCACATGGATGCCAGACATAAGCGCACCCACAAGAGAATGCGTACTGGTTTGATAACCCCATTTGATCTCTGACAATGTCATTCATTACATTATTGTTGGGACTGAACACCAAGAAGAAGGAAAGAGTGGCAAGCTGGCTGACCCAGGTCACAGTGACAGCCAGTCGCCAACCCTACCAAGAAGCTCCCGCATGCCTCCCCATGGCATCCTGACGCTGACCCCGGTAGGTCTAGCAGCTCACAGCCACCACATAGCTCATCCCCTGTGTATAAGTGACTCACTGATGGAAGCTGTGAAATGATGAAAAGCTCTTAACAACTGATTTAAAATCAATATGATGAGGAAACAGCACCCAAAATAGCAGTAACCCCGTGAGGCTGAGGGACTGATCTACACTCTTCATCACCGTTTCTCTCATCGCACCCATTTTCTGACCTCAGGCACGTGCACACACTTGACTCTCTCACATTGATTCAGTTTGGACCCTAGGATGCTTATCAGCAATAATAAGAACAATAACTACATTTGTGGACTGCTTCTTTCTGTCAGATATTTTAAATTCCCTTATTAAATCCTCCCATCAATCCAACTATGTTGAGATGATTATTCCCATTTTACAGATGAAGAGCATCCTAAACTCACTCGGCAATTCAAATACAAAATTTAAGTCAAGTCTGTCTAATTTCAAAGGAGGTGGTTGCACTTCTCTGTATGTTCAAACTTGCAGATGATAGGGAAAAGCTAGGAGGAATAGTGAAAATATTTAGTGAAAGAATCAGAACCCTAAAATATCTTGAGGCCCTGGGTAGCACTGTCCAATAGAACTATCTGCAATGATAGAAATACTCTGTATCTGCCCAGTGGTAACATTTGGGTACTGGATACTTAATATGGCTAGTGTGACTGAAAAACTGAATTTTTAATTTTATTTAAATGGCTGCTGGCAGAGCCTGGTGGTGCTCGGGGAAGATTCTGAGAACTCAAGCAGGCACCTGGGAGCACCTCACTGGAGCAGAGCCCAGTGGTCCACAGGCGCAACCCCACAGACCAAATGGGGTCCTCAGGAGCGCCTCACAGAGGTGGAGCCTGGAAGTCTGCAGGGTCGACCCTGTGGACTTAATTGGACCCCCGTGAGCACCTCATTGAGCTGGGGCCTGGTGGTCTGCGGAGGTGAACCCACAGACAGGACTAGATCCCTGAGGGCCTCGAGGGCTCATCAATCAGGTATGACCATAGTGTATTTGGTTCCCTGCATATATACCGTCTTTGAGGATGGTGCTTTTCCACCTAGTGCCATAGCAATTTGAGTGCACGCATGTTTGTTACAGCATAATTTGAAGCAGCCATGTGCCTCCCCTGTGTGAGAGCCCGAGGGAGTAAATAAACCAAAAAGTACAGTTATTGTCAGAGGGAAGACGACTGATTGGGTGGGAGAACAATGGAGAGGAGGATGGAGAAAACTGATTGGTTGAACGTGCCATAATCTGTATAACTGAGTAACAATAGTGAAGACATGTAATACAGCATCCATTTTTAATTCCCCAATATCTGCTCTATAATTCTGTTTCCTTTATCATTTATGCATTATACTGATTTATAACTGAGTAAGAAATGTGAAGATAACATTATGTAATACAACAACCATTGTTAATCCCCTACTACCTTCTGTATAATTGTGTATTTCCTCCATTGTTTTTGAATAACTGAGTAACAGATATGAAGATGATATTATGTAAAAGAGAATTCACTGTCAATCTCCTACTATCTTCTCCATAATTTGTATATTTCCTTATTGTTTTTGTGTTTTTTGAGTTTATATTCTCTTATCTTTAAAAAAAACAAAGTAAATAGCTGCTGGCTGGATGTGGTCACACATGCCTGTAGTCTCAGCACTTACAAGGCTGAGGCAGGAGGATTGCCACGAGTTTGAGGCCAGACTGGGCTACATAGTGAGTTCAAGTCCAGCCGGAACTACATGGTGAGACCTTGTCTAAAAAAAGTAGCTGCATGTTGCTACTGGTTACTATACTGATTGTTTGTTTTTTGGTACCAGGAATTGAACTCATGACCTTAGGTTTGCCAGGCAAGTGCTTATGCCACTGAGCTATATCCCCAGCCCATGGTAACTATACTGAACAGCACAATCCTGGAACTATAAGCAGAAATCAATGGATGATTCTATGTAACATCTTTCATTTGGGTCACAGGAGTGGGAAGGGAATTGAAAATGACTAGGGGGTGCTGATGTACTATAAGCAGTCACCTCTAAATGTAGGAGCTGAGACATTAAATCAGAGAAAGGAAGGAGGGAGTGGGTAGGACAGAGAGAAAGGAGGGGCTTGGAAAGCAGAGACAGGAACAAGATGGGTTCAGCTGAGGATCTAGTCCCTTGTTCAAGACCCAAAATGCAAAGGACAGATGAGACATCAAGGAGGGGAAATCAGGGAGGGGACAACTCTGGGACAGCTAATGGGTCTGCCCCAAAGAGAGGCACCTTCTTGTTCTTCTGCCAGGGACCCTAGACTTCCTGTGAACTGTGTCCACCTTCACTCACATCCCATTGCTTTGCTTGCTTTGGAACATCTGAGCAGCAGTCTCTTCCTGGGAGCAGAGAAATAAACACCGTGGAGACAAACTCACTTGACTCCACTTACAGCAGCTAATGACCCAAGATTTCCAGCTTGAAGGCCCTTTTGCTTCTGTGAGCAGTACCTGAGAAAATTTGGCCGCGGAAAAAAGATATTAGGAGGCAGAAGGCAATAAACTAGAAAGACTAGGACAAATGTGTGATGGGTATGTGCGAGGCAACATTTCCAATACAAGAGCCACTCAGCCTGCCTCAAACAGCCACTTGGTCTCTGGTTTGCAAATTGAATGTGTCCCTCCCCACCCTGCAGATGTGGAGGAGCAAATGTAGCAGCGGCAGAAAGGCCTAGCGAGCTTGTTCCAGAGGGAAATTCTTGCTTTGGATTTTCAAAGGAGTGCAGGGATATCCTTTTATCTTGTGGTTGGACTTTAAAGGTTGAAAGCAGAACTAGTCACATGGAGAAAAGGGCTTCCCATGAGGTCATGGTGGGAGTGGACATCAATCCGTTCCTTTCTACATCTGATTATAGAAGGAAGAGAAAAGGTGGACAAGAGGGGTTTGCCAGAGGCAGTACCTGAGTTCCCTGTGTCATAAGACCCTCCATCTGTGTCTGGGCCTGGATCAGGGGCTGTAGAGGGTCACAGTTGGTTCCTGGCCTGCAGGAGAGAGGCAGACCTGGACACAGATGGGCAGAGAAGGCTATGACCCATTAGATTCTGAGTTCTAAGAACTATAATCATATCATAAATCCCAGTTAATGATGATGTTTATGACCAGAGTAGGCCTGTCTGACCAACCCAAGGGAGTCTCAGTGATGTCACCATACCTTGCTGCCTGTGAGGGATGATGGCTTTCTGATGGCCAGGTACAGTGTGCCATAGACAGGGTAGCCTGGGTAATGATTTAAGTCACTGCAGGGCTATGGATGTAGAGTTGATCCTTGCCCCCAGGGTAAGGTACTGGAAACCCCAGAACTAGATTAATGGTGGCCTAGGCTACAATGTGGGCAAAGCTGAGGACTGCTAGCTTTCTTGCTAGAATTAGGGGGATATAGTCCAGTCAAGCTACCTGCCAGCTCCTGCAAAGCTCAGTGTAATTGGGGCTGCCAGAGGACTGCTTAGCATTATGTGCTTGAACAAGGTTGTTCTGAAAAATTCAGTAAGCCTCTGTCCCAGTGATTAGGGACCCTAACTGCCTTGGAAACCTTGGCGCTGAGCTGTATTTTCTGATAAGAATCTGGATAGGTTCAGGGACCCTGGGGCTCAGAGCTCCCATACTCATTTCAGCACAGTTGCTTCTGCTGGAAGAGGCTTGGGGCACAGTCGGTAGGCACCACAGGCTCTTCCTCCCTGGACTGAAGGACAGTCTGTTCACGCGTAGCCTGGCTGGGAAGCAGTGGGACTGTGTGGCCCAGGCCTAATTCTGACCTGTCTGAGTTATCCTTGCCAGCAATGAGTCTCCACAAGACCTTTGGGCTGTGCTCTTCCCTGTTCTCTCCTAAAAGAAGTTGAACACCAAGAAGGAAACTGTTCCTGTGACCAAGAAGCCAAGAAGTAGGTGCTGTCAAGTAGGTGCTGTCTTAGATGAGAGAAGTGAAGTCTGGGTCTGCAGTGAGGAAAGGATCTTAAAGTGCGGCCAAGCCTCCTGCATGAGTCCAAGGGAGGTCAGCTCTGACCTGACAGCAGCGGGAGCTGCCTGTCCCCAACAGGTACCACCCCCACCCCCACTATGGTTTGAATACCTCATGGTGAAATTTAATCTCCACTGTATAGTATTAAGAGGGTGGAAACTTAATCTGCTTGGTGTTTGGAGGTAGGACCTTTAGGAGGTAATTAAGATTGAATGGGGCCATTAACATGGAGCCTTATGGGAGTGTGGTTTTGTAAGAATAGGAGAGGAGACCTAAGCCAGGGTGATCTGTCTTACCAAGTGATGCCCTGTACTGCCTTAGGATTCTGCAGAAAGTCCCACTGGCATGAAGGGCTTCACCAGATGAGGCCCTCAGATCTTGAACTTCCCAGCCTTCAGAAGCATGAGCTATATAAATATTTGTTCTTCATAAATTACTCAGCCTGTGGCATTTAGTTATAGCAACAGAAAAGGGGCTAAGACATGCCCCAATCTCTCTCCCTCTCCATTCCACTCCAACTGCAACTTTCTCCCACCAGCAATGCACAGAAACATTTTGCAGAGATAACAAGTAGGACTCCACAAAGCCCACCACAGAGTCCCTCTGCAAATATTTGGAGCAGTTGCTGCCTCCCCAGTCATGCTTTTATTGAGTACAGTACCAGGGCCATGGGTTGTGATTCTGTGGTGAGAATCAATTTCATAGATGTCAATAAACTGAGAAGAGGATTAATTCAGACTTTGAGGCTGAGCATGACAGCTATTTTGGGTCAAGTCCACTCCTCAGCTTTCATTCCGAGTTCAGCACATTGAGTTTGGCCACACACCTGTGAAGAAGCACTGGGCTAGTTTCCAGGGCCTTTCCTTCACCCCCTTACTGTTCATTGTCGAAGCAACATGGGAGAGAATCTGGAAACACATCATGCAGAATCATGCTGCTCTCATAGTAACAGTTTATGTTTGGCTTCCTCTTCAGTCTGGGTACATGTGCATAATGTTGGACCAGGACACTCTCTTTATGGTCTATTTATTCAATTAATGTCAGATGCATCTCCATGTGGCCTTTGAGTCTTCGAGAGCATCATTTCCAGTGGCTGCAGAATGTTGTGTCAAGTGGATAGACATGCATTATTTAATCATTGCCTTCTGTGCACATTATTGCTGGAAGCCAGGTCATCTGACCTGATTGTGGCTCATAACGCACATTTGCCAGTCCCAGTGCAGGGAGGTACTGAAGAAGGGGCAGAATTTAGATGCATTTATTCATGAAACATTTATTAGCTGTCAGCTAAAGGCAAGGCAACCTATCAGGGAGAGGATACAGTTGGAGGGAGGAAGAAAATGTGGCCTTAGGTACCCAGTCACTTGAAAGTCTCACACAGCAAGGAAGTAGTCCCCCACCCCACCCCAGATCTCACACAGTGAAGGCAGTTATTAAGATTGCTGACTCCAAGGGATGTTACATTAGGAATAGCTCCCTGAAAATAGGCTCTCAAGTAATTGGGACTTGTCTCTTAGACATTAATGCATCCCCATTTATTTGTTACTGATGATAAAGCAATAAAGTTTGGGACTAATTTACTTCAAAAATGAATAAGCAAAGATCCTAAGGACTTCTCCTGTAATTGAAATACCATAGTCAAAATTAGTGTCCCCTGACATTTCCTGAGTGAGAGGGTAAGGGATGTGAGTTGGAGCTGTTCTGCTGGGAATGTACAAAACCTAGTGAATTTTCCCACATGGACTGTTAGTTATCACATGCACGGGGCAGGAAGGAGACTGAAAACCACTGTTTGATGTAAGAATAATAACCGCTGTTTACTGAGTCCCCGCTGTAAGACTGTACCAGGCGCTTCACTTAAGAAACATGCTTTTTGTTTCAACAGTCTTTCATAGTAGGTAATACTTTTTCATTTTTAAGAAGAGGAGGCTGTGAATTAGAAAAATTATGTGACTTGCTAGAGGTTACTTAGCAACATCTCTTCTCCAAAACCAGATTGTTGCATAGGATTTTTGGAAATTGTTTTCCAAAAGAAAATGGTCTTAAGCACATTTGCCTTTCAAAATAAAATGGTAACTCAATAGCAATTCAAACCTAGGAAAATAAGAAAAATTATAGGTAATAATTTTAGAAAGCTCTCGGAGTACTTGACTTTCCAGTGGGAATATGTATTTGGAGCTGAAATTGATAAGAATCCATGTTTAGAATTAGTAGTTCAGTTTATTTTTGCCCTTTTCAAAAGAGTCTGTACCTTATAGTTATAAAAGCCTTTAAATTAACAAACCACATCAGTGAGCTAAAAGCTTGATTTCATCCTCATTATACTGGTAGTTTGAAAACTTCAGGGTATTTACAGACTATTCTGCCCCGAGGAGACAGGCAGCCAAACCAGCAACCACTGACCAGCAAATCTCAGTGGTGAGGTAGATTCTGTCTCTTGAGCTGGCAGCTGGTTATACGTGGTATGCAGAAGAAAATCGAAATCCAGGGGAATATGGCAAGACCCGGGGCAGTCGGGGCAGCCTGGGTCTGGCTTTTAAAATTCAACACTGTTGCTTTTCTTGATTACTGCAATAACCATAGTTCATAATCTCCTAAGTCAGAGAGAGACACAGGCTTTATTTCTGGATGGCACAGAGTGGGCGGTGATTTATCCTGATTCATTCGTGGGAACCTTCTGCATCTGACTGGGGATGCCTCACTGCTCTCATCACCACCCCCAGGGGCATCCCTGCTTCACACTCAGTCCCTCTGCCCCATTATCAGGCATCAGGGGGACTGTAGCCTGTCCGCATCCCTGCCCCGCGTTTGTGGGGCGATGTCCTATGTGCAGGTTGATGGACATCCTCAAAGTTCTGTGATAAGTTTGGGGTTAAAGATGATTTCAGGAGTTCTTACCATCCAGAGGGGCCCATGTCCCTGTACGAGAGTGGACGAGGTCACCAGTGGCACAAACAGAAGGCGAAAGCAAGGGTGCCTGATATGTCTCGTCCTGGAACAATCTTGTTCAGGTTGTCAGTAAAGGACAGAAGGGGTGGTGATGCATAGGAAGCAGTGTGGAGACTGCATTGGGAGATTGCAGCGCCCAGGGCAAACATGGTTTCCAGCAGAGAGTGACCCGGAGGTCCAGGAGGTGCCAAGGGACCCAGGCTATGCAGAGCCTGCTGCAATTACTGTCTGCTGCCCTTTTTTTTTTTTTGGGTTACATTTTTACCCAATCTTCCATGAATAAATACTATTCCAGATTTTGGAAATTATAAACCCTGTGCTATAAGGCTGAGTCTTATTCCATCTTTTTTAAAGTTCACTTTTAAAGTCATAGATTGTATGATCATTCAAGAACATTGGAAGAAAAAATGGAAACAAAAATTTTAAGTATCTAAATTCTAACCTTTATAAACACACCAGATGCTAACATTTTGGCATGTTTTCTTTCAGTGGCTTTTCCGTGGTTTAGGTTTAAAAATTGCAATTGTAAAAATACTGCATATAAAACTTTGCACTAAATTTAACATTTATATCACAAGCATCAATCCTTGGAGGTCTTTTAAAACATGGCAAACATCATTTAGCCCGGTGCCAGATTCAGTCCCCACCTTTTAATTCAACCTTCATTACATTACTCACTTCTATTTTCATATATGTTTTGGCCACTTGATGTCAGGTTCGGGGAGTAGTATGTAAATTTATGCCTACAACTATCCTTTGGCCAGCTTCTTGTATTCCTTGTAACAGATTTTCTCTCATGTATTTTGATGCTAAAGTACTGAGTGTACAAATGTTCAGAATGGTTATGCCTCCACAATTGCTCCTATGAATATAAAATTACCCTTTTTATCCTGCTTGATGCTGCTTATTGCCTTCAACTGTGCTTTGTCTGTTGTAGCCACTCACGCTTTTCTTTTGTTTGCATTTACCTGGTATTGCGTTGCCTACCCAGAGCTGTTTTATTTTAGGTGAGTCTCTTGTATTAACTTAACCTGGGAACCTTTGTCTTCCACCAAGAGAATATTAAATGCTTACACTCATTGTCATAATCATTCTGGGCGGCCTCTTGTCACTGTGGTTTTTTTTTTTTTTTTGCATTTCCTTTCTTGCTGAGTTTTGAGCCACCACAGACAATTTCTTCTTTTCTGCAGCAATCTGGAAGGGAGACATCTTGTTTCTTGCTTCACTGATCTGCCTTCTCTTGCCTTTAATGAATGTTTTAATTTCTGTGTTTAGTTCCTAAGCAGCTAAGCTTATCTCAGCCTGACCTTCTCAACTCCATTGGTGGAGGCTACAGCCTCTGTAGAATGGCTTCAAAGGCCTTCTTGATTTTTTTGTTGTTGTTGTTGTTGTTTGCTAACTCTTGGAATGGGAGTCCTTCAAGCCTGGAGCAGGACAGTGGCAGACCACTCCTGGGAGGTGCCCAGTGCTTCCTGGGAGATGAGGGACCATCCAGATCCTAACCAGAGGGTGTGTATGTTTAGCACAATGTGGTGGGGGGGGGGTTGGATCTGCTTTCCCTTGATTGATAAAGGCAGCCTGAGCAGATCTGATCCTAGCCAGGAGGGATGAGCTCTTTGCAAAGAGAGGGTCTTGGGTCTGGAGACCAGAACAAGGGTGTAAAGGACCTGAGCTTGCTCAGGCCTAGAAAGTAATACAGGGCATCATAGTCTCAGGTGTGAAATTTCCTGGGTACATAAATTATTTTAAAAGATCCTCTTAAAGACTTGTAAAGGGAATTTCAGCAAAGCTTTTCTTTTTCAGTGCTTGCATTTGTCTATTGTCCTAGCATGGTATGCCTCTAATATACTGTATATTAAAACTCTCTACAGTGCAATTAGTGACCTTAAATGGTTTGTTTAAATTTAAAAGCTCTGGCTTTTACAACATGTATTAAGATGGTTATTCTCTCTTTCTTCTAACACAGAGGTGTTAGTTCTGGGATGGCAGGGCTAGGGGATGGAGACAGCCTATCCAATGCCCAGTGTCTCCAGATGGAAGCACATGCCAGGTAAGAGCTTGTCATCTAGGGGCTCTGAGAGGCAGAGGTGGGACTAACCTGTAACTTCCGCCTCTGATCTCTGCCTGATCAGGTCTCTTCCCTTTCCCAAGGGAAGCCTCAGGGACAGGCCACAGGTCACAAGGCCTGCTAGTTAGGAAGGGGTAGAACAGACCATGCAATGGGACCAGACTGGCTTCTGGCAAGGGTGGTAAAGCCAAACAGTGCCTTAGGAGTGCTAGCTGTGCACCGGATACCTCACAAACACAGAGTTCCAGTGGGACCAGAGTCTTGGCTGGGATCCCTTGGAACATTTCATCAGAATTAAGAGATAGCATCACCAGGTTCTAGACAAGCAGGTGCCAAAAAAGGCCTTTGGGCTGGCTGGGACAAGGCCAGCCCTGGTCCCCAGAGATCAAAGTCACCACTTTAACCTTTATGCTGCTCTAGCCCACAGGGTCAGAATGATCACTGCCAAGCCCTTGGAACACCAGATTAGGAAACTGAGGTCCAGAGCTTTAAGTGATATGTCCAGAGTCACTCAACAGACCAGTCCAAATTCCTTATAGTACTCTAATATGTTCTCCTTTTTTCTTTGTGTGTTTGTGTAAACCCACAAGCTGAGATGTTAACGTCAGGACCCAACACCCATGAGAACGTGTATGTGTGTTCATGCCAACAGAATTAGTCACTGCTCTGTGCCCCTGGCTGTCCCTGTTCATCCCTCCATTATGCCACTTATCTCGCTGCACTGTAATTATGTCTCTCTCCTCCTTACAGAGCTAAGTACCTAAGGGCAGGAATGCTGTGCAGGAATTGATTCTGTTAAATAAATATTGATGAATTCGCAACTCTCTGCTCACTGTGTATAAGTTACCATGGCTTGGTCCTATTAAATGTGCAGTCCTTCTATTGATGGAGCTGCTAATTATCTTGCTTTGATCATTACAAATGGTACCCATGTATTGAATTAGCATATTATATTCCATAAATGTGTACAAATATTATGTGCAATTAAAAGTAAAAATAAGTAAATATTTTTTAAAAATCAATTAATTTAAACATTATCTGAGGGTTAAGAACTGAAAATCTACTTTGCTCAGTATACCATGCCTATGGGAAGCATGGCACTTTATGGTGCCCCTTGTGGCATCATGCTCTAATTACAGGCAAAAGATCTCAAGCGCGTGCCCCCTTAAAAGTACATAAAGCAATGAGTGGACAACATTTTGGTTTGCCTGGGAGGTATTGAGTGAAGAAGTGTCTTGAGTCACATATAAAATATATAATATACTTTATATAAATAAAAACATCCTTTTTAAATATTTACTATTTTTTTTACAAAATACCACAAGCCCTCTTCAAAAGCTCCCCACAAGTCCAAGTATATTTTATATTATATATATATATATATATATATATATATATATATATCTGTCTTTATGCAGTTCAAGCTGGCCTTGAGCCCAGGCTGGTCTCGAATTCACAATGATCTTCCTACCTCAGCTTCCTGAGTGCTGGGATTACAGGCCTATGCCACCATGCCTGGCCCAAGTTTAAACTGAATAAGAATCCAGGCATGGTGGTGCATGCCTGTAATCCCAGAACTCAGGAGGCTGAGGCAGGAGGATCACTGCAAATTCGAGACTAGCCTGGGCTACAAAGTGAGCTCAAGTCCAGCCTGAACTGCACAATGAGACCTTGTCTCAAAAAGACAATAAAAAAATGAATAAGAAAACCTACATGTCTGCTTAGTAACAATAAATACCTGTGCACACATACCACTAGGTAGGCTGAAATACTATCATCAGTAATTGCTGCATATTACTTGCCAAATAATGCAAGTACACGTAACATCTGATACACACAGATTTCCATTAGACTATGTGTGGCAGAGGAGGTGGAGTTAGCACTGCACTGCACCCTCCCCTGCATGGCATTCTGTTGTTGCTTTGCCTATGTAGTCTGCACTCAAACACTGCATGATTGAATTATGAAACAAAAGTAAATGTCATAAAATAATGTTAAAAGCTTGTGATCTTGTTGGGCTATATTACCAGCCATCCAGGGCCACAATGTGGCCTTCTGGCAGTGGGTTGGAAATACCTGATATAAAGGAAGAGCATTTTCACTGTACGTGCAGTAAGTTTCTGAAAGACACTGGCCTTTGTTTGCCTCCTTTACTTTTGTGCTGCTACCCCGGGCTCCACAGCAGAGCCTGCTCAGATCTGATCTGAGAAAAGGTTGGTAGTACTTATATGACCCCAGTTAGCCTTACCTGTCTGGCTATATTATTCCAAAAGGGCAAGGAAGCACTTATCAGGTCGCATCATGAAGTGGCCAGGTTCACTTGCACATCTCCTACACTGCATTCCTCATTCTGACTAACTCCCAGGGCAGGGATTGATTGTGTTTTATTCACTATCCTCTCTCTACTGCCAGCACAAAGCTTATCAGAGAATAGGAGCTAGAGCTAGGTGTGGAGGAGCAAGCTGTGAAGATGAGCACCTACTGTGTGTCAGGCCTTGTGCTGAGGGTTGGTTGCAGGAACCTCTAAGAATTGGTGTGTTGGAGCCTGGGGGTCAGATCAGGCAAAAGAGGCCTGGCTGCTGAAGCCACTCTGATACCCACGTAGCCTTACATTCTGATGCCCAGCCATTGCAGACATCTGCGCCTTTATTACTATTCTGACTTCCTAACTCAGTTTTGTTCTTTAGAGTTCATCTGTTGCATTCAACATGTGTATACTTACATTAATTGTTACAGAGGTCAATGGTCAGATGAGCCCTCCACATTCCATTACCCAGTGCTTGTCATTTCTAGGGGCTTATCTCTAGACAACTTAGCAAAATCTTTGTGGCCTTGTTCACTCTATCCTTCCAGAGTGTGAAGGGCATTTGGAATTCTAGCATAATTTTTCAAAGAATACACAGTGAGGCATCATGATCTCTTTCATCTTCTGTCATCTTGCACATCAAAACTCCTCTTTTACTCATCAAGAGATGCTCTTGTAGCTGCAGAAGTTACCTCCCCACTGCCTTGCATCCTTCACAGAGCTGCAGGTGCCTCTTGGAAAAAGTGCCACATCCATATCCCCCTCTCTTCCTGCCTTTGTTTTCCATTGTTATTAGAGGCGTAGCCATGGAGAGAAATCTAGTGCAGATTGCTACTGCAGCCTTTTGAAAAGATAGGTTTCCTTCTAACTAGCTTAAGAAGGATAGAGCTTGGTTTCCAGTTCCTGCTGCGTACAGTAGAATAATCAGAATAAATTCAAGGTGGCAAGTTCAGAAAAATCTCCTTTTGTGAGCGAGCTTCCTGCACAGGAGGAGGCCAGTGATTATGAGTGCTGTACCCAGACAGGGCCGTGGGATTTGCAGTGACCCTGACTCAGGCTCTCAAGGCAGCCACCCTGGAAGGCAGCCCTTTGGGGGTGTCAGTGGGAAATCATGAACCAAAAGACAATATTGTCTATCTTCTAGAGCACAAGGCAAAGGCCTCAGCCCAGCAAGCAAACCTGCTTCCTCCCTTGCAGAGAAGGGCTCTCCCAGGCTTTGTGCTTGGATTTGGGCACTGCAGCTGTGCTTGGCATCTGTGCTTCCTGGCAGGCTCTGCTGCCTGCCACTTGACACAGCAGCAGTCCTTGCCGCGCACTGCCCCTCCTCCTGCCTAGGGCTTCTGTGAAGACCAAATGAGAGAAGGCCATGCAAATTCTTTGAAAAGTGAAGAGTACTAGTAGGTATCCTGGACTGTGGCACTGCCTGGCCATGCCCTCTACGAGCGCTGGCTTTGGGCACATGTGGTGAGCATGCTTAGCACTACAACAAGACGCCCACATGCAGGGAAATGCCCCAAGCTGGTGGTTTCGGTTGTCACATCTCTCTCTCTCTATGCCTATGACCATGTTCAACTCTCTAACACTTGCTCTGATGTTTAACGCTTTCCTGGTCTTACCTCTTACTGCTGTGTGACCTTGGGCAAGTTAGTTAAAGGCCCTGCACATTATTTTCCGCAGCTATAAAACAGGGGTAATAATGGTTATCCTTTACACATATATATTTCTGAGCAAAATGGTTGACCTACTATAAGCACCCAATAAAGGAAGAAGTGATATTTTGAAGTACTTTCTTATATATTGCTATGTAGTTGCTAAGACAGCCCAGGAAAAGTTGGTTTTATTGCCTCAGATGAGGAAAATGAGGCTTAGAAAAGTTAAAGCATTTGTCCCAGGCCGCATGTTTGGTGCTGAAAATGAGATTCAGATTTAG
Organism: Dinomys branickii; assembly: GCA_004027595.1. NCBI lineage: Eukaryota > Metazoa > Chordata > Mammalia > Rodentia > Dinomyidae > Dinomys > Dinomys branickii. The sequence goes on along the minus strand of PVLD010014594.1, from coordinate 24,778 downwards.
ATCTGTCTGACTGGGATCCACAGCTTTCCCTGTGGCATAGCGAATTCTCTTTAATCAGACCTCCTCTGGTCACTTCAGCCTTTGTTCCTTAGCTTGCCCTGTGCACAGACATTTCCCTCCCCAGCAAGAACCTGAACTCCTCCAGGGCAAGGATTCTTAAGATAGTCCCTGTATTATACGCCCAGCTATATACCATTTAGTATTTGTTAAGTGAACAAAAGAAAAAGTGAATGATTGGGGAAACATGCGTTTCAAGACAGAGTACACGAGAAGAATTTAGCACTGGTTCTTGGACCCTGAAACTCAAGGGTCACACAGAACCACGGGTGCGCCTGCTTTTAGACTCTCCCACCTCACTGCATCCACCACATTGTGACCCAGGAAATCTGGCTGTATTGGTCACCTGCTAAAATACTTCCCCACACTTCCTGTAGGACTAATCTGACTGTTTTATCTATAGTCCAATATGCTCTGTTAATATAAGTCTCCACTGAGCTTAACATATATTTCTTTGGTCCAAAAAGTGACATTTTGGAAGACAGAAAGATGGTCAAGGACAGCAACCACGAGTAATGAGTAGACCCCTCGCCTACCTGAGGAGGGAAAAGGACATGGTGCAGGAGCTCTGGTTTCCAGATTTGTGTCCTTTCTTTAACAGCAAAGCTGCACATAAAGTAGCTAAACACCAGTGTTAGAACGTCAGGACTCAAAAAAACAACAAAGTGAGAACTGCAAGATAAACGTGATGGAGAAAAATGCTTATTTTGCTGCTCATCCCATCAACCCAGGGATCACATCTCTCAACAGGATAGAGAAGAGTAGGAAAAATTATACTGGCAAATGTGCTCAAAGCCAGAGACCCTGCATTTTTGCAGACATACTTAACCAGGTGAAACCATCTTTCTAGCCCCCTGACTGTGTGAGAATGGCTCCCACAGTTAGCCATAAGTAAGCAAAGCAGTGGAATTGTAGGAAAAATCTAAAGATTCTGAACAGAAAATTCTCAACTACAGAGCAGAGAGTTTCCTATTAAAGGCACGCCTGAGGTCCCACTTAGTAATAGCTACCACTTGTTGGATGCTGCTGTGTACCGAGTGTTTTATTTGCAGTATCTCATTTCCCCCTCACCACAACCTGCAAAAGCCCTGGTGCTACGTCCATTTTACTTAAGAGAAAACCGAGACTCAGTGTTCTGATCAAGACAAACAGGATCCGGATAGCAGAGCAGACTTGAGCTTAGGTACCTGACTCCTGTTCAGAAATTTCCCCCACAGCACAAAACTCTCATCCTTCTGAGGAGCCTTGGAGTCTGAAAGACTTTGAGTCTTGAGTCATTTGGTACAAACACCCTTTAATCATACTCTTTCTCAACTCATTAACAGAAGTCAAGACCTATGTATAATGAAGTTAGCTAATTTGTTTTTCATTATGTGCTTATGTAAATGGCTTGAAATCTTTCCTCAACATCATTATCTGCCAGAAAATAGGGGCCACATCATGGTAACTCATGATTTATACTTAGCAAATATTTTCTTTTTTTGTTTGTTTGGTACCAGGAATCAAACTCAGGACCTTGCACTTGCCAGGCAGGTGCTCTGCCACTGAGCTATATCCCCAGGCCTTAGCAAATGTTTTCAATCATGTTTTAATCAGTAATAAATCTTTTATTTGGCTGGGAATGGTGGTGCACACCTATAATTCCAGGGCTCAGGAGGCTGAGGCAGGAGGATCGCTGTGAGTTTGAGGCCCTCCTGGGGTACATAAGCAAATTCAAGGCCAGATTGCATTATATAGTGAGATATTATCTCAAAAAAAAACCTTTCACTTGATTATCTGAAAATTATCTGCTAATTCTTCTTTCTGTTGTTCTGCCCATTAAGATTTTATCAGCTTTATTCATAATAATTAACATTAAGCAAACATTAACTGTGGACCAGTTGCTCTTCTAAGTAATTTAACTCGTAACCTAGGAGCTGGGGGCTATCATCCTCGTTTAATACACAAGGAAATGGAAATTTAAGGTCACAGCCCAAACAGCAGAGTCAGGATTCAGTCTGAGGCTGGTTACATCCACTTTGCTAAATTGCTCAGTTTGTAAAGAAAATTTCCTCCCGCATGGGAGCACTCTAGAATAGTACTGCTCAGTAGAACTATAATGTGGTTGAACTTGATATATCCAATTTAATATTTTTTTCAACCTAGTCATATTTCAAGAGCTCAGCAGGCAGCCAGTTGCTACTCTATTGGACAACACAGATAAAAGATGAACTTTCTACTTTTCTGATTTTATCATTTGTTTCTGTTTCAACTTTAAATTTGGGTTTTGCATTCAATTGGGTCAAAGAAATCTATGTTAATGGAACTGTGCCTTTTGGATAATTTGATGAACAAAGCAGCAGGTAGGACAGTAGAAAGAACATGTTAGATATTATCAAAGCTGGGTTCAAAGCCCCATTTTTTTTTTTTTTTTTTGTCCTTTTGAGACAGAGTCTCGCTATGCAGTTCAGGCTGGACTCAAGCTCACTTTGTAGCCCAGTCTGGTCTTGAACTCACAAGGATTCTCCTGTCTCAGCCTCCCGAGTGCTGGGATTACAGGCATGTGCCACCATGCCGGGCGAAAACCCCATCTTTGACACTAACAGGGTTGTGGCCAGAGCAACCCTCAAATGCCCTCAGTCTCTTTTCTGATGATAAAATGGATGATGGTTTGTGATTATTATGATTCTTCGCATTTCTAAAAACTTTTTCTTTGCTTATAACACACACCTTTCTTAGGAATTCTGCATCTGTTTCTTTGTTCTGCTCAGTAATTTTATACAGGAGCGCTTATGCGAGCTGTGATTTTGTTCCCTGTCCCCAGCTTTTTGCCTGGTACCTTGTAGGCACAAGAAACATTTAAATATTTGTTGAGGAGATGTCAATCTAGTCCTCTTTAAGGGACCCCTGGATCTCTCAGTTATTGCCAGAAAAACTATAGCAGGCTCCTTAGCAATTAGTTGTATTTCTGCCTCCTTTCTTATACTGGATGAAAATCTTGACAATCCAAGCTTTTTTGCTGTTGTTTTGTTTTTTGGAACAGAGTCTTGTTCTGCAGTTCAGGCGGGACTTTAGCTCACCATGTAGCCCAGACTGGCCTCAAACTCACAGCAATCTGCCTGGCTCAGCCTCTCAAATGCTGAGATTATAGGTGTGTACCCCCCCACACACCTACCCCAAGCTTTCTGATATCCAGGATTAAAAACTACTTCCTGATCCTGCCAGCAAAAGAGGTGGGCGTGACTGCCTAGAGACCCCCACAAATGGCTTCTCTTTTATTATATGTTGCTCTGATGCTGAGGAGAGTTAATTAATAACTCTAAAAAAGAAAACAATCAAATCCATATGCTGTCGCATGATTCACAGCAGACCCAGGTGTGGAGTTAAGTCCTTGGTCTCCAAATGCCCTAGAAAAATGTAATAGCAGCCTTTCGTGCCCTGCATCAGATATCTGCAAAGCCCCAGCCTGGGAGGGAAAGAGCCATTCAAAATAGGATGGAAACTCACTTGATGAAAGGCATTTTCTTAAGAGGCTGGATCCCTCTAACTGCATGCTATAAAGACCAAAGCTCAGGGAGAGGGGGCAGAAGAGGGACAGTTCTATTCCTTGCTATCCTCTTCAGATACTGAAAGCTACAGCTACTGAAAGAGGAGTTTTCAAGCACATGGCCCTGTGCCAAGATCGGGGGCAATTGGAGGTACTGCCCTAGGAGGACCAGAGCACATGTACCATGAAGGCCGCCAGAGTCCCAGCCTGCACATCTTCAGGAGTCTTGCAGTATTACATGAAGGTACAGTATTGAGTGTGATGACATGAGGACAGGAATGTAATTATGTCCTAGGAACTGGCTGAAACGTCAGCAGGAAAAACTTTTATTTAGGTGTTAGAGGCTTTGCTATGAAAAATCTGAGAGTGGAATAGGTAAGAGTCTCCTAACAATATGCAGATGTCTAGCTTTAGAATAGGATGTTAGAAAATAAAGATAAGTCCTAGTTATTTGGCTGTATATGTGCTCTTTATCTCAAAAACTCTCCTATTTCCCTCTCTTTTCTTTTCTTTTTTTCTTTTCTTTTTTTTTTTGTCTCTTTGAAACAGGGTCTCACTATGCAGTTCAGATTGGCCTTGAGCTAATTTTGTAGTCCAGACTTGTCTTGAACTTGCAACAATCCTCCTGCTTCAGCCTCCCAAGTGCTGGGATTACAGGCACATGCCAGCATGCCCCGCTCCTCCCTCTCTTTTCCACTTTCTTAAAAACAAAAACCTCTTCTTTGTTGCCAGGCCTGGATTCCTGTGAAATTTGTTCCACTCTAGAAAGAAAGCCCTCAGCTCCTGGCCAGGAGGGTCATTATACTGCTCTTTTCCCTTCTTTAATGCCCACGGTCAGGTAACAAGCCTGTTACCAGAATAAGACATAAAGAATGGCAGTACCCTCCCTTGAACTTGATTCTGTGCTTTATTTTTTATATTTTGGCGGTACTGGGGATCGAACTCAGGACCCTGCGCTTGCTAGGCAGGCGCTTATTCCACTGAGCTATATCCCCAGCCCCTTGATTCTGTGCTTTATGTCTGTATCATTTGGCCCCCAATCTCACTCCTCTAAATTTTGGTTAGAACATTACACAGGATAGTCCAATACTTCAATTTTGCTTCTATAATAGCAGTAAGGAAAGAGACGTGGTAAAGAGAGGACTTTGAAGTTTAATAGATGCAGGATGGAACCTAAACTGTGTGACCTTAGACAAGTGCTTTTCCTTTTAAAAAGCTTTATTTCCTCATCTTGCAAGTGGGAACAGCCCCACCACATAGCCCTATGACTATGAGAATTAAATGCATTCTTCCATGTGAAGAGCCTGACTCAGAAAATGTTTGTTCTTATTATCAGCTTGTAGTTCTTTAAATAGGGATTGCCGATGGGTTCATTCAAAATAATGCAGTAAAAACTTCTACAGCTCTGTTCCTTCTCCTGTTCTCTGATCAGCTTTAGGGAAATCCTCGAAGAGGTCAGAGCCCTCAGTTCTTGACTCTGTCCTACTTCCTATAATCCTCTCTCCTCATCAGACAAGCTGAGACTAGTGCTCCAGAACCTTGGACAGCTCCTCCTCTTGCCGACTTGGCTGCCTGTGGGAGAGAGACCGGTAGAAGAAACCCAGGGAATTTTCCCAGAAAGACTGCATTAGTGTGGGAATTTAGGAATCCTAGGGGCTACGGTCTCACTCCCAGCATGCATACTGCCATTGGCATCCATGTTCAGATTCTTCAACATGAACAGCCCTCCTGCAAATGTCTAAGGAGCCTCCACTCCGAAAGCCATAATTCCACCTAAAAGATTTACTGAACCATAGAGTCTTTTTTTTTTTGCCTGTGAACTTCAAGACTTTTTTTTTTGAGCCTAAAAAGAACAGAAACACCAACCACATCTTCCTCTATCTGCTGACATTTAATTTGTTTGGATTCAGTACAAGGGTCAAACATTCTTGATTAACCTCAAGTGAAAGTAATAATGTATGAGCATGAGGAAATGTTTTACAAGACAAAGATTCAGCATCAAATTGAAAGAAGTGTAAAATAATGTTATTGCTGTAGGTGATGGTAAACACTATTCTCTAATCAGGATAAGCAGGTGGTTCGGTTTATGAGGCAATTTAGCTTTTCACTCTCCAATGCAGAGCACAACACACAATATGCAGTCACCTTCTGAACAGGCAAAGAAAAAAAATTAAGTCCTATTTTTACTTTATGATACTGAGTCACATAGTTCAATGCAAATCACATGGATGCCAAAGTAAGAACAATACTAGGAATTTAATTACCTCCTTTCACTTGAGGAGCTCTAACAATTTTGTGACAGTGTGAAATCCCTTCAAAATAACTCTAGAAGAGACACATGTCACCAGGCAGTTATTCAGGACTCAGCATGTCTCATCCCTCTCCCCTACCCCTATCATTAGGCCTGGAAGAGCCGGTATTCACAAGCTTGTATTCACAATAGCCTCCATGTGTCTGCATTTTCTAGGCCACAAAATCATTGAGGAGAAGATTTATTTTTGAAAATATATTATTGACTAATTTAATAATGAGAAAAAGAAGATAAAAGTGAGTCAAGAAAAAAAGAGGAAGAAAATAAGAGAGGTAGGGGAGAGACTGAGAAAATGCTGACATCTCTTTGAGCTTGATAAACATTTTCTACATATTTTCCCCATAAATGGACTTGATGTCCACCCTCAAGAGGATGCAAACACAAAGGCCTCCAGACTCTTTAAATATTTCCCCTTAAAATAAATATTTCTGCTGGGGGCTAAGGACATCAGCAATTCATGCTTCAATTCACTTGAAGAAACCACAGAGTGTAACATCAGCTCAGGACACCCAAGGTAGATAGGTAGCCCTCAAATAGAAAAATTTGTGAGTTTACCTAGCAATGCCCACACCCATTCTAAGCTTCTACCTAAGGCAGAGTGTTGGTTGTCAACTTGTGCTTTGATTTGACTTCATCCCAGCAGAGGTCGCTGTGGGCACTGGTTATAGATGCTAGGGACTGGGTCAGGCAGGCTGGGCTAGGTGGCTGGTGGCTGCTTTACTGGGTACCTGCTCTTTCGTGGGCCACAGTCTAGCTCCTCATTCTATGGTGAGATTTCTCAAGACCATGCAATACTTCTGCCCTAAAACGCTTTGAAACTGGGATCAGTTGCTGGGGATGGGCAGGTCTGAGAGGGCTGTGTCTGTCTTCTAGGGGTATTACCTTTTCATAGAATCTCAGTGTCACCCTGGTATCTTCTCTGTGCATGTACCTGGTATTTCTGAGATGCCACCTATGACTTGCCAGCAACCCCAATCCTGTAGCCTTTCCAGACATGAAGGCCAGCGTGCCAAATTTGCTTTGCCGTACAATGTTGAACACATGTTATGAGGGACTCTGTTATGAGCCCCTAAAACCTCACTTGGCAGGGTGTGGCAGTGGTGGGGCAGGTCCTTGGGGCAGCCCATTACAGCAGGATAAGGTCTCTGAGGCATGGGAAAGGCAGGGCACTGGTAAGGATATAAGGGCCAGACCTGAAGCTCCAAAAGACTAAAGAGGTCGCCACATGTTTGTGCAGTCCCACTTTCTGCAGGTATGCAGGTTAGGTCCAAGACAGCCTGAAGGCATCCTCACCCTGAAGCCATCCACTTAGACCCTGGTCATTACAGTGGCTTGAGAGTTAAAAGATTGACTATCCTGCTGCCCTCAACATTCAAATGTGGCCATAAGTGGTTCCTCCACCCTCTACACAGAGCTAGATGCAAAGGCTCACCATGACATACATCAGAGCACACACTGGCACATTTCCTTAGTCACACATATTCATACTCTCTGACCACACTGTCACCAATGCAAACACGCACACATACACACACACACACACACACACACACACACATGTACTGACACATGCACGCACGTGTGCAAACACACAGAAACACACTTAAACACATCCCAGCTCCAAAGACTTAAACACATTCCAGTTCCAGAACCAAATTTGACCCAATATGACTGATGGTGCATATAGAGATCTAGTCAGAATGTCCTTCCAGACCCTAAAACACTCCTATTCCCAACACCACCACCCCCAACGTGGAGCTTCTGCCTGCCCCTGTCCTTCTGATCACAAGTCTTAGGCCTTGTCGCCATCGTGCACACAGTATCCACGGTCGGGACCGGCAGTCAGGTGTGGGGAGGTGCGTGGGAAGAGAAAGGGGTGTGGGACATAGTGCTCCGGTCGGCGCAGCCTCTCCCCCTCGGGATTTTCCCTGCCGGCTCGCGCGCTTTGTCTCTCAGCCGGCTCCTGGCACGTTTCCGCGGAAGCCGCCCGCGCCGCGCCCGAGGCCCCCCTCCCTCAGCCGCGCCCCTCGCCCAGCCCGCCGCGCACGCCCTCCAGTGCAGCGACCGCCTCTTTGTCCTCCCGCAGATACCGGAGCAGAGCACAGACCCGGGCACCCTGGAGCGAGTGCTGCGCGCCCAGGACGCAGTTCCCCGCGGCCGGATCTGCGGCGCGCCCCGTGCCCAACAGAGCAGCCCTCGAGGATCCCGTGAACCGGGGACCTGGGCCTGGAGCTCCCGGGTGCTTGAGAGGAGACCCGCCCCGTCCTGCTCTGCACGTGCCCATCTGGCGCTGGCTCCTTGCCGCGGTGCAGAAGCTCTTGCCGGGGCGTGGCGAGGCAGGGAGGGTCGTTTCGACTCTCACAGCCCCGTATCTTGATCCAGATAGAGAGCCCTTAAGAGATAAGACTCGAGTGGGAGGGGTCCCTCCGGTCCTCTTTCTCCCCACTACTCACCTCTCATACCCAGGCCACTCGGACCTTAGTCCCTGGCCAGAGCACCAAGGAACCAGCACATCCATCAGTGCTTTCCTTTATGGACCACTCCGAGCAGGGCGGGGAGGGGTCTCCCGACCTTTCCCTCTTCCACCTCAGCCCCTTTCAGACCCCTTCCCCCCAAACCTTAGATACAGCGGTATGGGGATGAGTCCTTGGTCTATGCACGTCCTCAGCCTCCCTCTTTAAAAACCCAAGACTGCAAAGGGAAGAGTATGGGAAAGGGTCTCCCTTACAACTCAAGCCTCAGCAGGATCTGAGCAGAGGGAGGAGTCCCGGGATCTCATCCATCATAGCCAGACCTCTTTGTGCCCTGGAACAACTGGGGTGTTGTGGGGAAGAGTCCCTCTGCCTCCGAATCTCTCACCCAGAACTCTCCTCCTTCAATAATCCAAGCAGCCTCGACTTCAGGCACAGGAGGAGGGAGGTTCTGAGCCTTTCATGCTTTCCCCGGAGAGATGGGGGGAGGGTCCCAGCCCTCGTCCCTCACACTCAAGAAGCTCTTCCACAATGAAACAAAAACTAACCCAAGCTGCTCCGATCTTAGGCACCCCGCCAGCGGGAGGCCCGTGGTCAGCAGCCCTCCGGGACAGGTAGTCTTGAGAGCGGCATTCCACGTCCCATCAACTCCCCAGGCCCCCTCATGCTTCAGTTCATTCCTGCCCAGTAAAACAAAAGCAAATCTGCAGTACCAACCTCAGACGGCGGGCAGGAGGGCAGTCAGCGCCTGGCGGCGCATCGGCGCTTCCCGGTTCCTCACGGCCCCGGCTTCCCGGGGGCGGCTCTCGCGGCGGCTGCGGCGGCAGCGTCCGCGGCTCTAGAGTCCGGAGCCTCCCTCGTACTCAGCACCTGGAGCGGCGAACAGCTCCGCGCCTCATTCCGCTGACCCCGCCTTTCTCGCGCCGCCGTAGCCAATGGCGACCTGGGCCCCGCCCATAAGGCTGTCCATTGGGGGGGCACTGTCCCCTATCCCTTTGGCCCCGCCCTCGGATTCCTGGGTCCCTAGGTATAAACCACATTCCCCAGGGACCGCTGGAGTTTTTTTTTGTTTGTTTGTTTGTTTTTTTCATCTGGCTTTCTGGGACTTGTAGTGTCTTCAGGACTCGAAGCTGGGTCACATCGCAGCTAGGCGGGCAGAGATGGACTACATTTCCCAGAGTACATTGAAAAGATGGCGGCATGGCCGAGGGCGGGAGGACTGTTTCCATAGCAAAGACGGCCCTTGGGTGATGGCTGGTGAAGTGGGGCAGGCCGCGTGTTCCTCAAAGGATCATGTGTGGCTTCGGACATACTCTGGAGAGGGCTTTTAGGTTTTTTTCTAATTCCTCTATGTTTACCTCGGGACGCTGGGCCACAGTTTTCTTATCCGGGAAGAGTAGCAAGGGAACTTTCCCCTACTCACAGCTGATGATCACTGGGCCAGCCAAGGGTGAGCTGCTTTGGTTCCTGCCCATCAAAAGTGCGGAAGGACAGAGGAGATCTTTGTACCTGTTCAGAACTTTATCAGTGTTTGTCTCGATCTTGTCATAGAGAGGCACTATACTTTTGGTCACATCTCTTGGTCACCAAGGCCTTCCCCCCTTGTCTCCTTACCACCGTTGGATAGCGCAGCATCTACCCCCTTGCAGCCTGATAAAGGGCGCTACTCCTCCTCACAACCCTTCACAGGCTGCCCCAAACCTCGGGAATCAAGCTCAAATTCCTCAGCATGGTTGGCAGGGCCTTTCAAGATCTGGACTCCACCTTCACCCAACACTGAACTTCTCTTAAAACTGGGAAGCCTGAAGTATTCGTTTTCTCTCTGCTGTGAAGCCCTCCACTTTGCCCTCAGTAACTCCTCAACACTCTTCAAGCCTCAGTCTAGATGCTGCCTGTTTTGTAAAGACTTCCAGATGCCTGGCTTTGTGTTAGGTGCCCCACCCTATTTGAATAGCCCGTCCACTTCTCCTATTTCTCTTATATGTTTACGTGCACATCTTCCTCCTTAGATTGAGATCAACAGGTTGGTCATTTCCTATTGTTGGAGATGTTCAAAGAGAAGGATGCCACCTCTTGAACAAATGCTTGTCATTCACACACAGAGGATTGGGATTTTGCCTGATTGTTCTGAGAATTCTTTCAATCTTTTGATGCTAAGTATTCATAGATTAATGGCTGTTATTCCTACCCATTTTCTTCTAAATGTCAGCAGTTCTTCATGTTCCTCTATTTCTAGCTGTTGGTCCTACATCTTTCTGTTCCTAAATGCCTACCTCCTGTTCCTTTTCTGAGGAGGGCTTATGCTCCTGTCGTGTATGAAGGACAAAGCCTGAAGTCTCTGCCCTTCTTTTGGTGCTCTGCTCAGCATCATAGGGACCCACCAGTAATGTCCCACCTTGCTAAGTAGCATCTTTCCTAAATCTTTGCCCCCTAAAAATTCTGGTGTTGCCCAGATGGCCTGATTAATCCTACACATGTCATTTGTCACCCCTGCCAGAAGTTTTGACTACATGTCAACTGAGGCTTTCTGGGAAAAATATGTATGATACATATTATATGACAATAATTAATTTCTGGCCCCAAGGAAAGAAACCAGGGAGATTTACCCTAAACCTAATTCAAACTAAAAAGACAGAACCTGAGAGAAACACTGTCATCCTTTAATTGTTGACAGCCAAGGAAGCAAGGCTAAGATGGGGGAATGAGTAAAATGGATGGCATTTAGAAAAGAACTAACAGGACATCTAAGAAGCATGAAAGAGGGCTTTGATCATGGTGAAACCATAAAGGAAGGCAATTGGAACTGGGTGAACAGATGGGGCTTCATTCCTGAGGATGAGAAAACTGTGAGGAGGCAGGGGAAATGGGATGTGTACTGAGGCTTAGTGTCCTATTCTGTGGATGCAGTGGGAGCAGAGGAGCAGAAACTGTTGGAGAAGGGGGTAGTGGGAAGACTGCTGTCAAGTGGACATCAGTAGGGAATCAGCAAATCAGCAAAAGGCCATAAAAGAAGCCACCTTGGTCCCAAAGGTGAAACCCATTAGAGGTCGATTTAGCCCTACAGGACTGGTGCTAGGGCTGGGAGTGTGGCCCACTTGTCTAGCATGCAGGAAGTGTGTACGACACTTGTCTAGCATGCGTGCAGCCCTGGGTTCAATCCCCAGGACAGCGCGCACACACGCGCGCACACACACACACACACGCACACACACAGAGTAGTTCTAATTTTCAGGAAATTGCTATAAATAGGAAAAGGTCAAGGTCTTCTGATTCAATTCTCCCAGCACACAGAGACTGAAAATAGCATCTGCCCATTCAACTAGAGTCAGGAAGTCTGGGTTCTAATACTGACTTTATCTCTGATCAGATGTGTGACCCTGAGTTACACCTGTTTCTTCAGATGGAGGTGGGGAAATTCAAACCCACTTACTGGCAGTGTGACCTTCTTGGATCTGCAGTTTGCTTATCTGAAAACGTTGTAAGGAATAAATGAGATGCTTTATGTAAGGTACATCATGAATATTAAGCCTTAACAAATATTTGTTTCCATACTTTTCCATCTTGGATGATCAGATACTGATTTGACTGTGAATAAACAGTAAAAGTTGATGCCCTGGGCAATCTAGGTTTGATGCCCCATTCCATCTCTTAGTACTTGTATGACTAAGGTTATTTAATCCTTCTCTGTCTCAATTTTCTCATTTGAGAAATGGAAATGATGTGTACCGTAGAGTTGTGAGGATTAGATGACATACAGTATCTGACTCACAAGAAGATGCTCAATATATTTATTCTGTCATTTTTGGGGTAGTTTCAGGGCACAAAGCCCTAAAGGACTGAAATTCTTGATCCTTGGATGCGGGTTGCAAATGATTTCAGAGGGACACTGTGCAACCCTCTTCTTGGAGAAACAAAGATCTCAGCAAAGTCCCGTAAGTCTTTTAATTAAGAAAGGAAATTCACTAAAATGCTAAATCTTAGACACTGAAAGATTGGAAAAATTGATCAGAATGGGGACCTAAAGAATCTGATATACTATACGGAAGACATAACTTTATTCTAAGTATAATAAAGGTTTTTTAAGGAGATGGGCATTTTGAAAAGGTCTAGAGGTTGTGTGAAAATGGCCAGCAGAAGATAAAGTTGGGATGTGGATTGGGATCCAGTACAGCATGTGGAAAAGTAGGTAGAGGATCTGAGCTATGTTAAGGAGGTGGATGTTCAGAGGACTTTGTGAGTGATGCTGAGGTCATGGAATGGCAATCAGAGACAAGGTCCAGCTTTTTGTCTTGGCTAACTAGATGGGCGGATGATGGTGTTCTCTTCTGAGCATAGTGAAGGAATGGGTCTAAAAGAATAGAGGATGTGAAATTGGGCTGAGTGTGGAACGTTCAGGTAAGGTGTCTAGCAGGTCGTTTGGAGCTTATGAGAGAGTTTGGGTCTGGAGATGCAGTTCATAAATTATCAATCTATCAGCACATGGATCATCATTAAAGACATGAACATGAATTAAATTCTTCAATAGAAAGGGTCAAAGAGAAGACCCAAACTCTTTGGGAAACACCAACTTAAGGATACACAGAGAAAGAAGAGCCCAGAAAGAAAGGTAAGAAGAGTCAGAGTGGTTGGAGAGAATGATGCGCTGCTGAAGCCAGAGCAGGTACATAAGTCACACAGCATGGAAAGGTCAGATAAGCCAAGGTCTGAAAAAGTAAACTCTAATTTTAATGACAGAGGTCACTGGTGACCTTGAAAGACAAAGGTTCAAGTGAATGGGAGAGGGTGTGGACAACTCCTGAGAGTGGACAGGTTTTGGGTTTTTTTTGTTTTTTTTTTCATTTTAAACAAGAAGTTTATTTAAACAACAAGACACTTGACTTAAAGGGAAAACTACCTAGGATTCTTTTCTTTTTAAAGAGTAATTTACTCCTACTTAAAGACAGATTGCCCTACATGTAACAGCTACGTACAAAAAAGTCATAAAATTGTCCTTGGTTTTACAATGATAAATGAAAAACATTAAAATTCTCCAATCAAACAAGGTATGCAAGGATTTTTTATGTTGTTGACTTTTCTGTTAAAACGGTGAGAGCAAAATAACTTACTGGAATGTAAAGATAAGAGCTGATGAGCATGCCACTAATGGAGAAAGGGGATTATTTTCACAGAACCAATAATTCCCCATCCCATCTCCATTTGATGTCAATCAAAACATATTGTTGGCCATTTAATTTTTTAAAAAAGCCATATGCTTGTGCACATACACCAGATACTTTATATACGTTAAGGAATGGGGAAGGGGTAAACGAAAGAATAGAGAAAACTGTACTATAGTTGTCAGGATGTGGTGGAACCAAATTGCAGTTTTCTAATTGAGAATGTATTCTTGGTCTGTAAGAACAGAGTTCTGGAGCAGGGTTGCTGCAGGTTCCCTTTTTAGTAGACACCTCCTGTCTGCTGCTGGAACACGTCAATTGTATCTTCATCCTCCATTTCCAACTGTGCAGGTGTGTCTGTTTCATTGATTGGCTGTCCATCAAATCGGAATCTGATCTGCCTCATTGACAAACCCTGCCGTTCACAATAGGCTTTCATTAGTTTACTAAGTGGTGTATGCCTCTTAATCTTAAACTGCACCACGGAACCATCCTGCCCCAAATTAATATGATCGTTGTTCTCAGTCTTGACTCCTTCCTTGGGCTTTTCATCGGCCATAGCGAGCGCCCGAGTCTTCTCAGCTGCGGCTTCACAAAAGAGGTACCAGGTCGGCACTGAGAGTGGACAGGTGTTGAAAGGGAAGAGAAAATACAGAAGGGATGTAGGGCTGAGGAGCAAATTTATTTGTTTTGCGTGTAGTTTTGGGAACTGAACTGAGGGCCTCTGCATGGAACTACAGTTCCAGCCCTTTAAAAATTTTCCTTCTTTTGAGATAGAATCTTACTGAATTGCTAAATTGCCAAGATTGGACTCAAACTTGTGATTCTCCTGACTCAATCTCCCAGAGTGTTGGGATTACAGGTATTCACCGCAACAAATTTGTTTTAAATCAGGAGAGATTAGGACATTTAAGAAAGGATTATAGGAAGAAGTCAGTATGGGGACAATTAAAGGTAAAGAAAAGAGAGGGGATGGAAAGATAGAGGGAAGTCAGCAAGAGGATAGGAGGTGGTGGGGTCTGGGATAAGACTCTGGCAGAACACACTTTTTCTCTGAAATAGGTGGGCAGGAGGGTGGGAGGAGTTGGAGATGTAGGTATGTAGACAGGCAGTTGGGAGGTAGGCTCAGGAAATTGAGAAAACGTGCCTGGTGGCCATTACTCCTCTGATCTCAGGAGCCAGAATATGTGCTCAGGGAGAGGAGGTGCGAGGGGATGGGAGATTTGGAGAAAGAGACAAATGTCCAACATGGCTACTATGGAAAAGACAAGAGAAAGCTAATAGTGACCCACAGAGGCTGTAGGGCAGTAGTTAGTGCTTGTGGAGGCTGAGGACCATGAGCTTGGAGGTGGGGTGCTAGTCTGTGTGGGATGTGAGCTTTCTCCAGCATCCAGGCAGCTCTGAGGGAGGGATGGGGAAGTCTTTTTATGCGGCTGATCCAGGGCTGGGCGTTGCTGCACAGGGGAGGCAAGGAAGCAGGGGTCTGGAGATGCTTGTAAGCGCCATTGGAAGAGATGGTCCTCTGAGAGGAAGCTGAAGCCAGGATGGAGTGGACAGATGAGGGCACTGAGATCGTCAGTGGAGTGAGGGGACAGATTTGGTGGGTAGCAGAGTGGACAGGCAATGCTGGTCAGAGGTGGAGGAGCTCTGGGCAGGGGGTGGGGCAGGGCAGCTGGAGTGAACAGGAAGGGATGGAATTGAAAGGCAAGGTGATTGGATGAGTTTGTTAGCAAGGGTCCCACAAAGATGACTGCTTTCAAGGGAAGAATGTCGGTATTACTGTGCCAGACCGCTCTAGTTGATGATGGCAAGGAGGAAGAATGGGTGCAGTGGCCTATGATATGACCGTCAAGAGAAACCAGGACACTGGGGCACTAAGAGGGAGCCCTTTTCCCTAAGGTCTGTCTGCGGAGGAGGAAGAGAAGCAGTGAGCTTTCTCAAGCATTTTTGCCAAACTACTGAGTCAATATCATCGGCACATGATCAGTTTCATACACACCTAAAAGACAGAATGTCTAGGAATAAAACGAAACTGAAAGGCTACTACAGATTTCATGGTGAAGTTGTATCCATCAAGTTCAATAGTAGTGATCCCTGTAATTTATATTGTGGTATGGTTTGTAGTTTTAAGTATGTGCTTTATCAACTAGAAAACGTGTCTAAGAAACAAATTTGAATTTTTTTTTGCAAATTTCATTTCTTAGCAACGATTTGTTTTCTCGGTTTAGAACATAAATTAGGGAACTTGTGTTTTTTTTTTTCTGAATGTAGAGCTTAGAGCTTAATTCATGCGTCTGAAATGCCACGAATTTGAAATGCAGCCATTTTCCTTTCTGTATCCTTGAGAGGGATTACAAGGATTTTATTAGTTTTTCAAATAATCTTGCCAGCACATTTAGACTTCCCACGAGGGCCTCCTATCGATACTGTTAGATGTGAGTGATGACGCTACCGACATGCCGTGTGCAGGATGCTTAAGACCAGTCAAATAAGCAGCCAGCATGTGGATTTACCAACCAGCAGCTCAGCGTGCGATTATGGAACTTGGTACAGAGAATATTAAACATGCCTCTAAATATTAATTGAGAAAAAGATCACCATACTACCTAAAGAAAAGAGGACAGTTAATTGCTTTGACCAGTCTTTCTTTTAAAAAGGACTATTATTTTAAAATATTTCTGAATCCATGGTGTGTCTTTGTATTCTTGAAATAGGCCTGCAGTTCCAGCCCTTTGAAAACAGGGTGCTCAAAAATATTTATTGAATCAATCTGTGAGTGTTTTGGTAGTTTGTCCATTGTTTAAAATTCTTCTATCACCTTAAACTTTCCGAAAATATTCTTATAAAAAGAATGATTCTTTTAAAACCCAAGTCAGAGCCAGGAATGGTGGTGCATGCCTGTAATCCCAGCACTCAGGAGGCTGAGGCAAGAGGATCATTGTGAGTTTGAGATCAGCCTGGGCTGCCAAGTGAGCTCAAAGCAGCCGGAACTGCATAGCAAGACCTTGTCTCAAAAAGATTTAAAAAAAAAAATTTAAAAATAAAATAAAACCCAAGTCAGATCATGTCATGCCTTTATTCAAACTCCTTTAGTGGCTTTTTGGTCTTGAGAACACATCTGGAAGTTCCTATGATGGGCTTTAGGGCTATATATGTACTCTGACTTCCGTTGCCTCTCTGCTTCATCTCCCGGGCCTCTTCTGCTCCAGCTATGAACATCTATGTTGTGCTTTGATTGCATCAAGCATACTCTGGCCTCCAGACCTTTGCACTTGCTGTTCTCTCTGCTATTACCTAGATTTACTCATGGTCATTCCTTATATCATGGTACCTTTACTTTTCATGCCCACTTCCCTGTTTTATTTTTTCAATAACACTTATCACTATCTGACTTACATATTCTTTCACTTATTTTTAATGTCTTTCTTTCCCCCACTTGCACCTTTTCAGTGACCTATTAGAATAA
The DNA here is from genome assembly GCA_004027595.1 of Dinomys branickii. NCBI lineage: Eukaryota > Metazoa > Chordata > Mammalia > Rodentia > Dinomyidae > Dinomys > Dinomys branickii. The sequence goes on along the minus strand of PVLD010014594.1, from coordinate 7,791 downwards.
ACTCTCCATTAGGATAGAGACTTTCTATTCTGTTCACTGCTGTATCCATAGTACAGTATGTAAGACAACACTTCATACAATAAAATACATGGCATGAATAATAACAGCACATCATACTAATATGTGACCCTAGTAGCTATTTTTAATTTTTCTATGATACAGTCTATGACTAGGACACATGTATAAACAGTCTCTCATATACTGGAAATCATAGCTTAGATTTAATCATTAGTGCTGTATTTTTAAAAAATGTGATATTTCCCCCTGCTTGAATTTGTTTGTTCAGTTTCTCATTCACTCATTCATTCAACAAATATTCAGTGAGACTTTAGAGTTCTGGACAGTACTGGGAATGCAGTGGTGGCCAAGATATAAGACTAACCCCTGAGGAATGACCTAATATGCCACAATATTATGTAAGACGTGGCTATTATTAATAATTATGCAATATATATCTTCAAGTTTATAGCAACTGCCTTTTGCAAATCACTCTTTAAGGTAAATACGCAAGCAGTTATTGGGTTGAAGGATTAAACATAGTTTTGGTGTTTTGGTGCCATCTGCCCCACTGTTTTCAAAGGGCTGCTACCCATTTCACGTAATCAGCAGCATAAGTGATTCAACTCTGCTACAGCCCCTCCGAAATTGGACATTACTTTCAGTACTTGCTAATAAAGAGAGTGAAATGGTCCCTCCTTTTAATTTTGCATATAATTGATGCCCAGTAAGAGTGCATATCATTTCTTTTCTTTCCTTTTCCCTTCCTTTCTTTTTGTCACTGATTAGTTCAGTAACTCCCTAAGGCATGTGTTTTGGTTACTTTTTTCTTGTTGTTGAGACAAAATACCCAACGCCCAAAATGAAGGAAGGAAAGGTTTATTTAGCTTACAGTTTGTGGAGGTTTTACTCCATACTTGGCTGCTTCAGAGGCAGAGTGGCGCAAGGCAGAGTGACGCAAGACAGAGGGCAAACTGTTCAGGGCACCAGAGCGCAGCAAAAACCACCAGAGCGAAAGGGAAGAATGGCTGCAAGTAGCCTCCTTTTCTTTCCTACATTGTAAACAACCTACCCCACCCAGGGGTCGTGAACCTCTTACACAATTTCCATGTCCTCCTCTTCCACAGGCTCAGGATATTTACAAAGGAAGCACCCCAGCTTCCTCCTGAGTCACTCAGCTAAACCTCTAGATTCCCCAAGTTGACACAATGTATCAACCATAACAGGGTGCTTGGAGTTTGGTGTTCTATCCTATAGACGATGCCCAATGTTCAATACACAATATAGGCTTAACATAGCATCTTAGAGCTGGAAGGGACCGCATCCTGCCTAGTGCAACGACAATTTCTGCTGGAAGGCTTCTAGCCCCTGCTTGTGTGCCCATGGCCATGGGGACCACATCACTTCACGGGATGAAATGTCCAGTTTTTGCAGCACTCTGCAGGTGTCGAGCTGGCACCTACATTCTGTGGCTTTTGTGTAGTTCCACCTCTGCCCTCTGAAGCAGCAGGGCACATACACCAGATGCTATGGAACCACTCTATCTTGACCTTCCATCCTTGCAAATATGTAGCCAGACTGGAATTTTCAACCCCAAGAGAAATCTGGCAGGCCCAGAGGCCAGGACATTGTCCCACCCATAAGTCTGCACACTGGCCAAGTCAGTAGCCTCTTCAGCTGGTTTATGTGAAGTTTATAGCTGGCTGAGATTCTAAGATCTTTGTGTGACCTACAGCTAAACCCAGTGCTGCCTCTGATCTTTTTAAACCTAAGTGCAAGACTTTGTTTTGTTCCCTATTATTTCAACCTGTTGGTAGAGAAGTGGCCTTGGTCGACTTCTCCTTTCTGTGATGGGATTAATAAGAGTCATCTTGATAAGGTATGTGGTTTGATAATGGAAGGTGATGCAGTGGTAAACATTTGTCACTGTTTTGGGTTGCCTGGCATCTGAACCTCCTTCCCGGGCTTAAGGAACTCCATGTCTCTTGGGCCTGAGATTTAGACTTGTCTAGGCAGGAACCATCAACCCCCTGCTTCAGTTTTGAATCAGAGTGATACCAAAAAAGGGAGTCCTGTTTAGAAGCCTATGTTTTCGGGCTGGAGGTACAGCTCAGTGGGCTAAGTGCTTGCCGCTAAGCACTAGGGCCCTGAGTTCGACCCCGGTCCCGGGAAAAAAAAAAAAAAAAAGAAGCCTATGTTTTTTCTTTTTTAGGGATGGGATTTCACTGTGTTGCCCAGACTGGAATTCCTGAGCTTAAGTGATTCTCCTGCCTCATCCTCCTCTGTAGCTGGGATTACAGGCATGTGCCACTAGGCCTGGCTTTAGCAACCCTTCTAGTGATTTAATGGATATAGTTGCAGTTATTAATAACAGTAATTTCACTGAAAGGGTCCAGTTTCGGGGTGAGGCTAGTGTAGGCGGTAGGGACTGTATGCCTGCCTTAGTAGTCACAGTGTCCTCTGAGAACAGTACTTAGGTGGAGTTTGAGGCATTGTTCATGACTGTATTCTTCCAAACCTGATTCTCTGGCCTTCTTTGATATTCTGTGAGCTACTCACTATCATCATTTAAATAAATTCCTTTGCTGTACATGACAGCCAAAGCAAGTTATTTTTACTTATAACTAAAAATCCTTACTTATAACTAAAAATACGTACAAGATATGAAAGTGCATTGGAAAGTACACACGTATAAAAGATATTATTGTTCTTTGGAGGGGAGGTAGTTGGGAAGAGCTTGGCCTGAGCTCTGTACCTGCTGAGAGTTTAGACAGGTCTAGGCATGTCTAAAAATCTGGACAGAGGGAGGTGGTGATGGGAAAAAAACTGTGCTGGATGCTAGCTCCACAGTTAAAAGTTGCTCACTGACCCTAAGGCAGATGTAAGCGTAGCTCCAATAGCAGGTGTGGGGATGGCAGGGTTAAGGGCACACATGTGCAGACTGGCTGCTTGGTCTCCTGCCCTTGGACTTCTAACCAACAGGTAAGGCCAAGAAGTAGATGGAGGCGGGAAAGTAGGACACTGGCAATGTGCAGCCCTCCCTCCCACCCCCGTGTTCTCATTGGGGTGAAAGAGCAAACCCTCCATCATGATGGGGATGTGTATTAATTAACTTTCTCATTGCTGGGACAAAAATATCTGACACACTTAAAGGAGAAGAGATTTATTGTGGTTCATGGTTTAGAGGTTTTAGTCCATGGTGGAGTGGCTCTACAGCAGGAACGCCACAGTGGAGCAGAGTTGCTTACTTCATGAAGAGCACAGGGAAACAGCATCAGAGAGAAAGGGGCCAGGGATAGATACAGTCCCCAAGATCATGCCTCTATGATCCACCTCGACACACCAAAAGTGGGCTTTACCAGTCCCCCGGCATTTTTTAAACCCACCAAGATTAACTGCCACACAGTGTGCATCGGACCCCTCAAGTGTTGCTCTCAGACTGCTCTTCATTGCATGAGGTGTGCCTTGGCTCTCCAGCCCAGCCTCGCTGTACTTCCAGTCTTGCCGGACAGGCTGCCATCTGGGTGCCTTACCCCAGGGTGGGGCTGGCTCTGTTGCTGTAGCCTGAGAGCTTTGGGAGAATCATAGTCTGTCTTGGTTACTTTTCTCTCGTTGCTGAGACAAAATACCCAACACCCAAAATAAAGGAAGTAAAGGTTTATTTAGCTTACAGTTTGTGGAGGTTTCAGTCCATACTTGGCTGATTCTGAGGCAGAATGGCACATGGCAGAGCGAAAACTGTTCACGGCAGCAGAGCACAGCAAAAAAACAACAAGCGCAAAAGGAGGAATGGCTGCCAGCAACCTCCTTTTCTCCCCTACATTGTAAACAGCCTACCCCCCCCCAGGGGCGTGTAGCCCTCACACAATCTCCATGCCCTCCTCTTCCACAGGCTCAGGATGTTTACAAAGTAAGCACCCCAGCTTCCTGCTGAATCACTCAGTTAAACCTCTAGACTCGCCAAGTTGACACAATGTATCAACCATAACACAGTCCCTCTGAGCTCTTCCTGTCCTGAAGCCCAGATCATCCTAGATCAGGCCTTCTTGGGTTTATATATGGGTGTTGGTGGGGTGGGGGTTACTCCTGCCTTAGGGAATTCCTGATCCCAGTGTACGTAGAACACTGTTACTGGCCTGACTCTTGCCTTTGGCTAGTACCCTGGCACCCCTTTGGGTAGGCCTAAGATCCCAATTTGTCCAAATCAGCTAGGGATCACGTATTAGAGTTTGTTCACAGCCCTATCAGAGCTATGGTAGCATTGACCAGCGGGATCTTCTCAGGGTACTGTGAAATCTGTCCCTTCCTTAGCCACTGATTTTTGTGATATTAGATTATAACAACAGATTTTGATTATTTTACCAAACATGACTTTATATAATATTGTTTTGACACCTACTAAAATAAAATTCCATTATAAAAACAAAACCTTGCCAAATCTATATAGCCTTTCAGCATCTAAGTTATGGTGGGTCCAATAGTGCCCTAGCACTCTGCATGGTCTCTCTCATTTAATCTTCACCACAACCCTATGAACCAGCTACTGTTACAATTACAGACCCGGGACTTGGGGTCCAGAGAGATCATGGGACTAGCCTTAGGTCACACAGCTGTGTCTGACTCTTGGAGCCTTGCAACTAACTGCCCCTCTCTCAGGCTATTCCACTGTGGGGCAGCTCTGGCTGCTGAAATGTTTTCCCTCACATGGAGCAAAATCTATTTCTCTCTAACTAGTCCCTTTCCTGTTTCTACTTCCCCCAGTAGCTTACTGTGACAGCTCCTGATATCCTAGTCTTCTGGTTTACTGGTGCACTCCATTCCTGACTGGGGACATTTTACTTCTGGAAACATGTGAATATTTTGTATCAGCAAAGTGCCTAGAAGAACCACTGCAGGTAGGTTGCCTATCCTCTGGTTACTTTGATTCTACAGGAACTGGCACCTTGTTTGTCCTATTCCTGGCAAGAAATCATAGCTCTGCTCACAAACTTAAATGGCTTAGTGAAAGTTCTCCTTCTCTGAGAAGAAAGGCAGACACAGTCAAAGCAGTGGAATCAATGGTAATACTGCATTACGGAAGCCAGGCACGGTGGCACAAACCTGTAATCCCAGCACTTAGGAGGCAGAGGCAGGCAGATCACTGTGAGTTTGAGGCCAGCCTAGATTACATAGTGAGATCAAGCCCAGCCCGAACTATACAGCAAGACTCTGTCTGAACAGACAGATAGAGAGACAAACAAAGAAACAAAACAAGGTGCACTAAGGATTGCACGGTTCCACAAGATTTTCTGTCTCTCCCAACTAGAATGCACGCTTCCTGAGGGCAGGAATTCTTACTAATTTTGTTTGCGGCTGTCTCACCAGTGCCTAGAATGCAACCTGGGACATAGTCAGCAGGCTGATCTCTGTTGAGTGCAGCAGTAGTGCAGTTCCATATCTGGTGGTACTTTCATAGAATAATGTAACCTCCCAAGTTCATGGCTTTAAATTTACTTCACCAACAGTTTTTCTAATTTGTGTGTGTGAGAGAGATTTTGATGCATTGAAAGATAACCTTAACAATATGTAAAGTACATTGAATAAATTGTGAATTTTTCTTAACCAGATCAAGGGCAATATGCAAGAGTTCCTATCCTATGGAAAAATATTCTGTGGCTTTCTGCTTCAAATATTGAGCTTACATTCAGGATTTCTTTTGTCTTTTTGAGACAGGGTCTTGCTATGCAGTTCAGCCTGGACTTGAGCTCACTTTGTAGCCCAGCTGGCCTCAAACCAGCAATGATCCTCCTGCCTCAGCCTCCTGAATGCTGAGATTACAGGCGTGCGCCACCACACCTGGCTTGAGTTTCAGTTCAGAACATGAAACCATCAGGAAACAACAAGGAAAAAGCACGCTAGTCCTTATATTTTTTTCATCATTCATCTGCAAATAATACACATTGTTCAAAACTAAAAAAATACAAGTGAGCAAAATGATGAAAATAGAGATGGGTTAGACTTACACAACTTTGGTAGTCACTGCTAATATTTTTCTGTGTATATAAAATACTAAAATTAGCTGAGCTGGTGATTAACTTGGGGAAGGAGGTACGGTTTTTCTGATGAGAAAACAATCACAGGTGACTTGATTCTCAGCTCGGGTCTACCAAGCTAAGAGGAGCCTATAGATCTGAGCCCAACAGGGCACAGTTATCATAGGGAAAGGGTTGGGATTACTTCCAGTTCATATCACAGAATCTGACCTTGAAGTGTGACTCCAACTGTGGAAGGAGGCTGGAGTGGGTGTGAAGAAGGAAAACAACTTTGACGTGGCTGAACATTGCAGGATTGACCCAAAGCAAATTTCGTGGCCTTTTCCTGAGAATGGAGGGCTGGATACTCTTGGAAGTTCTGCTGAAGGATGACTCAAGTCAGAAGGACACAGACTGTGCACACCAGACTCTAGTGACAGTGGACATGGTGAGCATTAGAGTCATGGTATCTTCTGGTTTGTCCTCCCCAATTGCTTAGAGTGATACAGTGGCACTTCTGGTTCATATCTCAGAGCAGAAAAAAGTGGGGGTCTGTGTGAAGCAAACCTGAGCCCCTGCCCTTAGATGTTATTATCTGTAAATTGTCCTATATGGGGTCCCCAAGAAGCTGGGCTCCTGGGCCAAACAGCACGTTGATTGGATGAATATTGTTAACTTCCATCTCAAGTAGTTCTTGCTCAGATCTTGGCAGAGGACATGGGCCCACTGGACTAGGAGGTAAAGAGATTAATTCTTACCGGGCTCTGTGCAAAGCCAGGAAACATGCCAGATTTTTTCCTTATATGGCCTCAATTTAATCTTCATAACTTTGCAGGGATCCTTATTCTATAGGAAAGAATCAGAGAGTTAGAAAATTCAGCTAAGATTCTTTTTTTTTAAAGTATAATAATAAAAAAAAGATATTAACAAACATACACAAAGTAGCGTAAGAATAGTACAATCGAATCTGAGTTACAGATAGGGTGACAGGGAATCATCAATGGTTGTTGCATTACATATTGATAATTTCTAATTGTATATTCAGGAAAATAGGTATAGACATGCAAAATTGATCAGACAATTAATCATCTACTATTCCTTACAATAAAGTGACCTAAGTCAGTAGTACAACTTTTTTTTATAGTGTGAAAGCAAAAAGAACTACATCAACTACATCAGAAAAAGAAAGAGAAAAAAAATGAAAAGCATTAACAAAGAGACACAAAGTCGCTCAATAAACTTATAATCATAATTGAATTATAGACAAAGCAACAGAAAACCAACAATATTTGTTGCATTTCATATTGATATCTTCAAAATGTATGCACTGGAGAACACATAAAGACATACAAGATTGATCAAACAATCAGTCATCAACTATTCCTTACCATTCAATGACATAAGTCAATAGTAGAACCATGTTAGCCATCCTGCACATACATATGTATATACATAGATACTTACATACATACATACATAAATTTTTGCCTCATTCTTTTCTCCTTTCCCTCGTCCCTTCTGTTCTTTACTTTTGAACAGATTTCCTTCATAACTCTTAGTTTATGTTCCCACCCCCAGGTTCTTACACCAGTGACACAATATGTTGCCTGCACATGTACCTCTGATTTATTTCACTTATGAGTATGTTGTCTAATTTTGACCATTTGCCTACAAAGGCTCCATATCTGTCCCTCTTTATAGCTGAATAATATTCCATTGTATAAAAATGCCACAGTTTTTTAATCCAGTCTTCTGTGGATGGACATTTGGGTTGCTTCCACAA
>PVLD010014593.1:0-51753 GCA_004027595.1 Dinomys branickii | reverse complement strand
AACATTGGCACCTTCGTTGCAAACCAGCCAACCAAAAAGGTTTAGGTTCATTTCTGAACTCCAGAAATGATGCCATGCTTCATCTACTTTCTGTACCCCTAACTCCTTACCACATTATACTGATGGCTACAGGTCCATAGGAAACTCATAAATTAAGCAGTGCAAGTCCTCATCTTGGATCTTCTTTAATCATTTTTTTGAATTCAAGGTTCTCTGTATTTCAATTTAAATACTAGAATAAGTGTATCATCTTTTTTCTTTGGTTTTAAGTCCTCTGAAATCAGGTATGGAGGCACGTGCTGTTATGGTTGATATATTGTGTCAACTTGGGGAGTCTAGAGGTTTGACTGAGTGACTCAGCAGAAAGCTGAGGTCCTTACTTTGTATGTATCCTGAGCCTGTGGAAGAGGAGGGCATGGAGATTGTGTGAGAGGTACATGCCCCTTGGGTGGGGGTAGCCTGTTTACAATGTAAGGGAAGGAAAGAGGCTGCTTGCTGCCATTCCTCCCTTTTGTGCTTGTGTTTTTGCTGTGCTCTGCTGCCCTGAACAGTTTGCCCTCTGCCATGTGCCACTCTGCCTCAGAACCAGCCAAGTATGGACTGAAACCTCCACAAACTGTAAGCTAAATAAACCTTTCCTTCCTTCATTTTGGGTGTTGGGTATTCTGTCTCAGCAATGAGAGAAAAGGAATCAAGACAGAATTTGGTACCAGTGGAGTGGGGTCATTGCTGTGACTATACCTGACCATGTGGTTCAAGAGCCTTTGGAAATTGCTTGTGGGAAGATTTTGGAAAGGTCTGGAGACGTCTGGTCAGAGCTCAGAAGACCAGAAGGCTGATGGAAATCCTGCCAGTAAGGACCAGGTTCAGGAGGTTGCTGCTGTGAAGAAGAACTGTATTGGTTGTTGGACTCCACACGATGTATGTTATGGCTTGGAAGAAAGTTTGTCTGCATTTTGCTTGTGTCCAGAGAATTTGCCTAAGACTGAGATTAAGGGCAGCAGTGAACTGATTAATCTGGCAAAAGAAATTACAAGGCAGTCAAATGTTGGGGCAGTGGCATGGCTATTGTTGGGGGCTTTTAGCCAGATTTATATTGACAGTCAAGAACAAAGAACCCAGCAGGATGATTAAAAATGTTGTGAGTTTGGCCAGAAAAGAAGCTCCAGTAAAGCTGTGGATTGCAAAGATAAGGCTGAGGAGATCTCTATTGCTATTAAGGAACAAGAGAATGGAAAAGATGGCCTGAGGGCATCACAAGCAGCAGGTCTCCACTCTTTGCAGCCTCAGAACTGCAAAGGTGAAAGACTTTGCCTTGAGAATGAAGCCAAAGAGTGCCACGTTCCAGAATGGCGGCAGCAGCTGCACCAGGTTCCAGAATGGAGGCAGCATAGAGAATTTGTTCCTCACCATTGGATTCAATGTGCCCAGGGATCCAGGCACTCGACCCCTATGGCCAAGAGGGATGAAAGTTTGGCTACTGCTCCAGGTGGCAGCAGTCCTTGGCATCATCCACGAGGCCCTGGCTTTAGGTGCATGGAGAATGCAAGAGTTCTGAGGTTAAAGAGGCTTCCACCCAGATTTCAGGAGGCCTGGGAGGCCACGCAGTGTGCCCCTGAGAGGGCAATGTGCGAAGCTGTATGAAGTAAAAGGTGCCCTGGAGACCTCAGAAGTTTAGAAAATAAAGGACCGTGGATTATCTGAGGAAAACTGCAAGCGGGGAGTAAAGCAGGCCTAAGAGAGAAGCTATGGAGGCGGCAACCACCAGAAGTGCCATAGGGGTGGACTCATGCAAGTCCTTTGGAGCTCACAACGTGCCACAGGTTGCTTCAGATGCTGGATGTGAAATTACAGAACACAATGTTAGCCCTGCTGGATTTTGGACTTGCTTTGGTCCCAATGCTCTGTATTACCCTGTTGGTGCCTTTTGGAATGGTAATGTTTATTTTGTACCTTTAAATGTTGAAAGTGTTTAATTTTCATTTGTATGGGGGCAAAATATTACGGTTCTAATACAAGCATGTCTTTGTATCTGGAAACTGGTTTAAGGAAATGTGTCCGATTGCTAAGTTGACAAGGGGTGGAATGTTATGGTTGATATATTGTGTCAACTTGGGGAGTCTAGCGGTTTGGCTGAGTGACTCATGCCTATATCCCAGTACTCAGATGAGGGAGCACAAAATCAAGTCTAGTGTAGGAAACTTAGTGACTTAATGACACCCTATCTCAAAAAATAAAAAGGGTGGGGAAGGAGTACTGTGGATGCAGCTCAGTGCAAAAGCCACAGGTTCAAAATAAGTCCTCTGAGAATATGGTTGGGGTTGCATTAAATCTATAGAAAAATTTGGGAAGAATGTCATTTTGATAATATGCCTTCAAACCTTTAGCTATGGTATAATTCTCCATTTAATCAGGTATTCCTTAATTTTCAGCAACATTTAGCAGTTTTTTATGACTAACTTTTGTACAACTTAAATTTACTATCTTATTTGTTCATGCCTATGTGAACAAAACTTTTATAAATTTCATCTTATCTATTAGTAGTACACAGAAATAGTCAATTTTTATACATTGATCTTATACACTAAAATCTTGCAAAATTTATTTAATAGTACTAGGATTCACATACTTGAATATCAATTAGGCTATCATCTGGGAATAGAAACAAACTTCTTTACTCTCTCCGATACGTATACCCTTTATTTCACTGACCTGGTACTGGCAACAAACAGACATGTTGACCAATGGAACAGGATACTGGCTACAGAAACAACTCCAGGCACATTCAGCTATCTGATCTTTGACAAAGGGTAAAAAAAGACGCTGAAGGAAAGACAGTCTCTTTTAATAAATGGACCTGGGAAAACTGGCTGTCCATATGCAGAAAATTGAATCTAGACCCTTCTCTCTTACCATGAACTAAACTGTAAGTATAATGGATCAAAGATGTAAATGTTAAAACAGAAACACTTAACCTACTTAAGATAAAACAGATAACACTCTTGAAGACATAGGTGCATGCAAGAGCAATGACCACAAACCGCTCCTTCCTAAGTCGGCCTTTATAGCTATGAATCTCCTAGTAATTGCTTGAAATGGGCCTGGAGCTGCAGCTCAGTGATAAATTCCTGCCTAGAATGCTCACGGCCCTAAACTTGTGGAATTGCTTCAACTACATCCCATAAATTCTGACATGTTGTGTTTTCACTGTCATTTAGTTCAAGAAATTCTCTAATATATTGAGCTTTGAGTTATTTGGTAGTGAGACATTGAATTTTAATGTATTTAGAAACTACTCTTGGTTACTGACTTCTAATTTAACTCATTTGCTAAATATCATAGTGTAGAAGTTTTACCATGTGTTTAAGTTTTACCATGTGTATTTAGAAACTACTCTTGGTTACTGACTTCTAATTTAACTCATTTGCTAAATATCATAGTGTAGAAGTTTTACCATGTGTTTAATTTTAATTAATGAATTTAAAGCTTAATTAAGACTTACTATAGCCCCCAAAATGGTCTAGCCTGGTAAATATTTACCAACAAACAATACTTGCTATTGTTTGATAACTGTGTTCTACAGTTATCAAAAGTATTAAGATACTTGTTCAAATAAATTATATCCTTATTGATTTTCTGTTTATATGTTCCAGTTATTGGAAAGAATATTAAAATATCTAACTATAGCTGGGCATGGTGGTGCATGCCTATAATCTCAGCACTCGGGAGGCTGAGGCAGTAGGATTGTTGCAAGTTCCGAGACCAGCCTGGGCTACAAAGTGAGCTCAAGGCCGACCTGGACTGCATAGTGAGACCCGATGTCTCAAAAAGATGAAAAATAAGTAAGTAAATAAATAAATAAATAAAACTAAAATATGTAACTGTATTTATTAGTTTTCCTTCTTTCAGGTTTGTCCTGTTTGTTTCATGTATTTGGGGGGCTGTTTTGGATATGTCTTATTAATATTGAATATGTTTTTTCCCAGTATCTATCTATTTTTCTCAGTATGTATCTATTTTTACTCCTCAGCTTAAAGCTATACTTTGTCAGGTATACAGTAATATAGCCAACCCAATTGGCTAACACTGCTCCTATGGCATATCTGTATGCATTATTTTATTTTCAGTCCATTTCTGTGTTTAAATATAATATGTTTCTTATACACAGCATGTAGTTAATTTCTTTTTCATCATCTTACAGTCTTTGCCTTTTGGTTAAAGTCCACTTGATATTTCTATTGATAAGGCTGGATTTGTGTCTTTACATTGATAGGTGTTTTCTACTCAACAAATTTTGGTTGTTTCTCCTTTAAAGCCATTTATTAAGTAAAAAGTAGTATTTCATGTATTGTTTATTTCTCTTAAATACAAGAGTGTTTTAAGCTGTATCTCTTCTTGTGTTTTTCACTTATTCTACAGATCATAATGAGCACATTTGTCTAATCTATTTCATGTAATACACAATAAATTTGTACCTACTGACCTATCTTCTCCTGCCCCCTCACTCTGAGATATTACTATCGGGCCCAAATCTGCCTTATCTCCCTCAGGTTTATTTTTAAAATACTATTCACTGGGTCACTCAGGAGCAAAAATCATTCTAGATTTCGTCTTCTCCCTTAAATCCCGTATCTAATAAATTCCTGTCAATTCTATCTCCTCGATATTGTAAAACAGCCTTCCTCTTCTACCTTCATTGCCACCATCAGATTCTTTCTTTCCTCGTTTTGTAGCTATACTGCTGCAATAATCCCCTTACTAGAGTTTGTTCTTCAAGTTTCACCACCCTCAAATGGCCACCCTACCATTTATGTATTTCCCAGAATACCTGTTCTAGTCAGAAAAATGTAATCTCACTTTTCTGAGCGATGGTGCTCAATGGCTCCTGTCTTTAAGTACAGGATAAAATCTAATTGCTATGGAATGGCACACCAAGCTCTCCAAGACCTGGCCAATGCCTATCACTGTCTTAACTCCATTAACCTCCACTATCTGATAACACCTTATGTACCAACCAATAGAAAGCTATGATTCCCTGAGCACAACTGGCTCTCATACTTTTTCGCATTAATGAAAGTCATTTCTTCTACCTGGAATGAACTCCCCATGCATGTCAGGAAAGCTAGTGCCTGTTTATAATCAACCTCTCAGCTTTACTGCTATCTTCTTCACATAATTTAATTCTAGAAAATAGTTCCTCCTTTCTCTAAGTATTTTTTACATTTTCTGCTAATAACCTTTCATGTAGCATTTTGTTCTCACTGTCTTCCTCTCACAATGTGTATCTTCTTAAAATGAGAAATGTCATCTTTCAGTTCTTAGTACTAAGTACCGTGGTTAGCACATAGTAAGCACTAATAATTAACCCCTTATTCAACAAGAGTTATGAAAGTAGAAATGATATATAAAGATATGAAAAAGAGTAAGTTCTTCTAAAGTAATACCTCAGGAATGGTAAGCAGTTAATAATAATCATAGTGGTCCACATTAGCACATAGGTACTTTTTATAGACTTGGTTTGTGCTAAGCTATGTACACATTACCACAAAAACAGAGGGCTGGGGATATAGCTCAGCGGCACAAACACCTGTCTGGGAAGTGCAAGGTCCTGAGATCAATTCCTGGTACCAAAAAAAAAAAAAAAAACCCATAAAACCACTATGGGGTGTTATCATGAAATGCATTATGTAGATGAACCAACACAAGCACAAAAATGCCAGAAAATTTGTTCCTTTTCTTTTCCTGTAATGTCTCTATTAAATTTCTATAGTAAACATAATCCATGCTAAACTATACAGTCTGATAGTTCACCCTGATATATGTTCTCTTTTCTTCTTTTAATGAGGGGAGACAAAGAAGGAATAGTTAGTGGCAAAGGAGTTAAGTTAGGATTCTACATGCCAAAGAACTTCAAGAAACAAAGAAAACTCAAGATTGATCTTTGAATCTGCCAAAAATATATGTTTGTGATATAATTGCAAACAACATTTTAGATAAATTGTGGGAGATAAGGCTTTAAGGAAAGATATATTTAATAAGGAAATAGACATAACCAATCACTGAGAACACATTTTAAAAGCTGCTATTAGACAAAACAAAAAGAACTCAGATTTTAGCTAACTAAAATAGCTAAATCATACAAATTGGCAAGAAAATTATACTATGGGGTCTGTTGGTTTATCTAGACCTATCTGGGCATTGACTCCATGTAAAAGTCAAACCAGTTTATCTACGAAGAATAGAAGACTATTAGTTCCAGAACATTAAGGACTTTGCCTGTCATGTTCACAGACTAACATCCAAGGACCTGCAAGACAGTAGATGCTCAATGGCGACAAATACAATCATTCCAAAAAATTTTTTATAAATTATAATTACCCTATGTTTTAGTTGCAGTGTTTAGAATTCTATCTAGATCTTCTACCAACAATGCTGTGTTAAATGTTCCTGCATAATACAAATACGTGTACAGTACTACGATGTGCCAGGTACTATTACAGGCCTTGGCAACAGACTAAATTAAAATGTCTTTGCAGTAAGGGGAGGAACCAAACATATACCACAAATCAAAAAACAGAAAGTACTAGAAGAGATAAATCTTAGAAACAATACAAAATCACAATAATGAAACATCTATTGATATGAAATATGAAGAGTAATATTTTATAGATGGTCACAAAAGGCCTGTTTACATGATATTTTAATAAGAAAGTAAGGTAAGCAAATAAAGAGCACAGAAGACACATGGGTAAGAAAGGAAAGGACTTGGTATATGAGGAGGAGAAGTGGCCACTTTGGTTGAGGTAAACAAGGGAAAGAATATCAACATAATCCATAATCCATAATCCATACCAATCATTCATCTATAATAATTAGAACAGTACCTAATCATTAATGGAGTCTTTCACATAAAATATACTAGCAAGAGTCTAAAGAACAACATGAAAATAAAAAGCAACATGGTATTCTGTGAAGCCAACCAAAACAGAAAACCACAGACCAACCTCTTCAGTGGATATACATGCAAAAATCCTGAAAATACTGGCAAATAGAACAGAATAAATCATCAAAAAGATCATAGATCACCAGGGATACAGCTCAGTGGCATAGCACTTGCCTGGCAAGTACAAAGTCCTGAGTTTGATTTCCAGTACCAAAAAAAAAAAAAAAAGGATCATACATCATAACCAAATAAGCTTCATGCCAGGATGCAAGGAGAGTTCAATATACACAAATCAATAATGTGTAATATGTCACACAAACAAGAAGAAAAATTGCAAGATCCTCTCAATAGACACAGAAAAGGTCTTTGACAAAACCCAACATTCTTTCATGATAAAAACAGTGAAGAAAGGTGATATGGAAGGACCTTATCTCAATCTCATAAAGGAATTATGAGAAATCTGCCAACATCATATTCAACGGAAAAAAACCTGAAAGCTTTCCCTCTAAAATCAGGAACAAGACAAGGATGTCCACTATTACCACTCCTGTTCAACACAGTACTCAAAATATTACCAAGAGCAATTAGTGATGAAAAAGAAAAAGAAAAAGAAAAAGAAAAAGGAGAGGAGAAGGAAAAAAGAAAAAGGACAAAGTCAAATTATCATTATCTGCAGAGGACATGATCCTTTATATAGAAGATCCAAAAAGAACTCACCAAAGACTCTTAGAATTAATAACCAAATTAAATGTAGCAGGATATAAAATCAACACACAAAAATCAGTAACATTCCTGTACATTAATAATGAATCCTTTGAGAAAGAAATTAGGATCCTATGAGAAAGAAATTAGGGAAAAGTACCATTTACAATATTACCAAAAATATTAAATGCTTAGGAATTAACCTAAGAAAGTGAAAGATCTCTGCAACAAAAACTATAGTACTATCAAAAAAGAAATCAAACAGGACATCAGAAAATAGAAAGATATCACCTGTTCCTGGATAGACAGAATCAATATAGTCAAAATGGCCATATTTCTAAAACTGTTATACAGATTTAATGCAATCCCAATTGAAATTTCAACAGCAGTCTTCACAGAACTGAAGAAAACAATCCTAAAATTTATATGGAACTAGAAGAGACCCAGAATAGCAAAAAGAATCCTGGATAACAAGAGGAAAGCAGGAGGCATCACAATCCTCGACTTATATTACAAAGCTACTATGATAAAAACAACATGGTACTGGCACAAAAACAGATATGAGAATCAATGAAGATGCAGTGATAACCCCCAAGTACATTCAACTATTTAACCTTTCACAAAGAGACAAAAAAATACACTGGAAGAGGGGGCCTCTTTAACAAATGGTGTTGGAAAACTGACTATCCATATTCAAAAGATTGAACCTAGACCCATATTTTACACTATGTACTAAATTAAAATACAACAGATCAAAAATCTAAATATTAAAATAGGAACACAACCTGTGGAAAACAAAATAGATAAAACTCTTGAAGTCATGGGTGTAGGTAAGGACTTTCTGAACAGAACTCTAGTTACCTGGGAAAAACTTAGCATGGTTTAAAAAATTCATCTGAACTAGAGAGGTAGCTCATAGGTACAGCACATACTTCACATAGGGAGGGCCTTGAGTTTAATCTCCAGCACCAAAAACTGAATTAATTAATCAATTAATGTAATTATTTCCATATATGCCATAGTACCTATCACAACAAGAAACTGATTCCATTAAGTAAACATATATTTCTCACTAGTATTTTTTGTTTATTAAATGCTAAATAAAAAAGGACAAGAAATTTAGAAATTTTTACTGTCACGAAAATATATATTTGAGATAAAAAGAACTGCAGAGGGAAAATCACAGTGATTAGTAATAAAGTCAAATTTCTTTCAAGAAATTTTTAAAAGCTTAAAATTTTCTTTTTATGAAATAAAAAATGTGAGAAAACAAACCAAATGTGTATCTGAAAACCAGAGAAGTTGCCTACAGTTATGCAAGCAATTAAAATGACTAAAACCACAGCATTAATCATGTTGCAAAATGTGCACATTCAATCCAGCCAAGCTGGTTCCACCCACTCCCATTAGTAAAACTGAGTCAACATGGGAAACTAATGAGCTCAGCTGCAGGGCCTTGTTTGTTTTTAAATTTCACCCACTTGCTCAAAACTAATTTCTAGTTTACACTAACATCTTTTGTTAGGTAAAAGGGGAATCAAATGTTCCTAAACAAGAATAAGCCCTGAAAATGCTTAATAGCAGCTTCATTTGTTCTAATGCACGTCTGGGATACTCTGTCTTTAACACTTTTGACAGATTTATCATTAGTCTTCAAGTTGAAAGTTCACAAATGTTTTTCTAGAGCTTTTAAACAGGTCGCATTAGGGGAAAAGGAAATGCTAGAGAAGGGAAATAATCTGTTTTTTCCAGGTACCTTGTTAAGTATATGGTTAACACAAACTTCAGTTCCTAACTCTGGTATGTGGAAGGTATGAAAACAGAAATAAAGTAAAGCGTACTGGTAAAACTAAATTTTTTTTTGTCTTTTATTTTGAGACAGGGTCTCGCTATGCAGTTTAGACTGGTCTTCAGCTCACTTTGCAGCCCAGGCTGGTCTCAAACTCATAACCATCCTCCTGCCTCAGCCTCTCAAGCACTGGGATTACAGGCGTGTCCCATCACACCCCACAAAACTAAACATTTTAACAGAAATGTGTTGTTTGAAATAAAGAAACGTTATTAGAAAAAAAACTGAGGCTAAAGAAAATACAGTTCAAAATGGTGATACACAAAATAGATAAAATAATAAAGATGACAAAATTAATGTTTATGAAAAACCAGTTTATGCCAGGTGTGGTGGGCACACATCTATAATTACATCTACTAGGGCACTGAGGCAGGGGGATCATAAATTTGAGGCCAGGGTAAGGCCAGGGGAACCTTCTGTTTGAGGTCATAATAAGATCCTATCTCAAAAAAGCAAAAAACCAGTTCACTGTGCAAAGCAAGGCACTAGTTAACCACAGATATATTTTGTATTTGTTTCCAATTTTATCTGTCTCTATTTAGTACTGTTGGTTTTGCTCTGATTGGAGCTTGAGTAGAATTAGAAACAAATTAGAAACAAACAATTAGGCCAAATATTTTCATTAAATTCAACTGCAATTTTTAATGTTCAATTTCAGGTCTTACATAGAAAAGAATGCAAGTCTGATTCCATGACAACAAACGCTACTGTGATGGAAACCTCTAATAAATGTGCCAAGCCCAAGTCCAATATCTAGTAGGCACATGCGATTCAATGCAGGCTGTCAAAGTACAGTACAACAGAAGTAGAATTTAGTCACATTATAGGTTCTGGTACAAAATTCACACAAGTACTAGTGACTAACATGTATGGAGAATTTTAGGACTTTTTAGCGTAACTAGAGTTAAAATTTGAAGACAAGCCTACTAAAACAATTTTAAAGTACTTTTTCTGTTTACAGTAGGGAATTTTATTCAAAATAATCACTATCTACACCATACATCCAGTACTATCTAAAAGAAGTGAATTTTTTTTTTTTTTTTGTGGTACCGGGGATCGAACTCAGGACCTTGCACTTGCCAGGCAAGCGCTTATTCAACTGAGCTATATCCCCAGCCCCTAAAACAAGTGAATTGTTCTGCAAGTGAACTTGTTTTTGCTCCAAAATACATCCCTCTCCCATTAACAACTCCACTGAATGGGGGATTGTCCCCAGCCTTAAAAATTTCAGCATCCTTTGACACTTGCTTTCTCCTCAAAAACCAATGGATTTGTAACAGTCACAAAGTGCTAAAACACCTCTAACATTCTTCATTATAAAGACCTTGGTTTAAACATTACTGTTAGTACCCATTTGCACCCTAGTCACTCTCCGAGCCTCTAGGTTCAGTGCATCTTACAAACTCATGCCGCACTAAAGCTTTAAGGAATAGATCATGCCACACCACAACTCAAAATGTGGAAGAGATTCCTGCTGAGTGCAGAACGAAAGTTCGTGCTCTTTGGGCCCTAAATCCAACTCTTTCTCACGCGGCATCGGTCTTCTTCTCCAGCATTTCCCATCCTGTCTTCTACTTCACTCTACAGGCGCCATTCCCCACAATCAAAGCCAACTACCCCATATTTCTTGGACCTGGTCTACAGTTTCTGATTTACTTTAGTGTCTATGGTTAATATTTTCCTTCGCTTACAGTAATATTCCCCTTGATCACGCCATCCAATTATTGAGAGTGCAGTTTAAATGTTACCTCCTTCGTGATGCCGTCACTGTTCCCCAGCTGTGTGTAAATCAGCGTTCAGTGAACACCCCCAGCACCTTGTGAATTTATCAGGTAACGCCTCACCTTTCTAAAATGGCTCTGCATGTAGCAACCTTATCTCTCTTACTAGATTTCTAAAGAGAAAATTCTTTAAGGAAACTACCTTCTGAGCTCCTGTAATCATATGTACGCCTTAATGAGCATACACATTATACTGATAAAGTATAAAAGTCAGTAAAATATCATAATGAAAACATATCTAATAGGGAATATGTTAATTTGGACCTAGCCTATGGCCTAAATTTAAAGAATCAATAGTAAAAAGTAACAGAGTTCTCAATTAGATTACTAAATATTAAGGCCAAAGAAAAGAAATCAAATATACATAGTCTTCTAACACAGAACTCAAATACCAAGTATACTGTTTGTTCTTCATACATATTAGCAGCTTTGGTTTCTAAATGAGAAAAGTTGAAGAGTTGTTGACAGTATATTGAAATTAAAAACGGCATTTTCCCTTACTTCTACTGAGCTTTGGAAATCTTTTTCTCAGTTTCTTCCTCAATGGATGAAGGTCAGGCATTATTTCTGGAACAGCTACATAAAAGTCTGCATGAATTTCATCATCTAAAATCTGAAAATCAAGAAAAAAGAAGATAATCTTAGATTCCATGTAAAACTTTATCTGTCTGAAAATACGTAATTTCTATTATGACTCAGAAAAGAGGTGCTAAGCACAATTCTCTTCTTCAAACACAAGGATCTTATGAAGATAGTTACCAATTATGAAAACCATCAGAAGTAAAAGATTCTCTTTTATTTTAAAAATAGCTACATTCATTACTTAACCAAATATTTAAATATTTGAATTCTTTCTCAGGGCTGTGGTAAGCAAAATTGTGTTACAAGCTAGAACATGGCAATGATGTCCACACAAGCCTTGTAACCTCACAAAGCTGAACTCATATACGCTGAAACTGAAGAAACAAACTGAACATTCTGCAATAAATCACATATAAAATTAATAACCGTTGGCTACCAAACTATCAGCCACTAGCTTTGTAAACATAAAACATAAAAGAACTGATTCTGTAATTATTTTTCCAAAGAACTGAATTACCAGCTGTTTTGCCATCAATAACTAAAAAGAGAGGCAAGTTCTCTTTCAGTTTACTATCCATACTCTTCCTGTTCTCAGAGCAACACTACATTCTACCTAGAAGTTTAGCAGACTATGTGAGGGTTTGTTTTGTTTTGTTTATTTTAGAACAATATGCCTGAGTAACAAGTACTTCATCAATTTTTTTTTCATGGAAAATCTTACCCAAATATGTCACCCAAAGCCTTGGTTTAGAGATGCACAATGAATCCTAAAATCTTAAACTCTAGTAAAATTAAGCAGTGATTCTAAACTTTATCTTCCTATTATTAATTTTATTTTTATTTCTGTTCTTGGTAGTACTGAGGGTTGAATCTACAAACTTCACACTGAGCTACATCCATTTCCTCTTTTTCTTTAAAATTCATCCATTCATTCATTTTATGACTTGGTCTTGCTGCTCAATATTTTACACGGCTTTGTTTACCCAGTCTTCACAACAACCCTGCAGACAGGTCCAACACTGACCGCATACTCTAGATAAGGACTGAGGGCTCAGAGAAGAAAGGTCAGCCCCTGAACTCCTATGAAGCAGTCAGCTCAACCACAGGTGATGTGGTTATAAGAAAGCAAAGACAATTTTTAAACATCAAAGAACTGTATGTGAGGTTTCTAATCAATGACATTCCAAAAACTAATTGTATAATATGTCCCTCTAAATTAAATTAAATTTTAAATTATGTTTGAAAGGTATTATTTACCTTAAGATCACACCTTGGAATAATACAAATCTATGTATGGAAATCATAATCTCAAAGTAAAAACATGAAATTTCTTTTAAATCACTTGGAACCAAGCATATCTGCAATATTTCAAACTACAATGAATAAATAAGGTCTTACCTAAGAAACAACAATCCTACTTTTCATTTTAAAGGGCTAAGTAAAATTGAAGACTAACTTGGAAATAAAGCATCACAGGTAGGGGTGCTGCTCAGTGGTGCAGTGCTTATCTAATATGTATGAGGCCTCTCTGAGTCCTAGCACCATCAACTGAGAGAGGGAGATGGAGACAAAGGAAGCAAAGGAGGAATGAAGGGGGAAGGAGGGAGGGAGGGAAGGACAGAAGGAGGGAAGGGGGGAAGGAGAGAGAGAAGGAAGGAGGGGGAAGGAGGGAGGGAGGGAGAACGCGAGGGAGAGGGGAAGGAAGGAGGGAGGGGGAAGGAGAGAAGGAGGGAGGGGAGGAAGGAAGGGAGGGCAACAGGGAAGGAAGGAGGGGGAAGGAGGGAAAGAGGGAAGGAGAGGGAAGGGAAGGAGGGAAAGAAGGAGGGGAAGAAGGGAAGGAGGGGGAAGGAGGGAAGGAAGGAAATAGATGGAAAGTAGTATACAAATTTAATAATAGTCCTCCGACTCTAGAGACCAAGCTCTGCTCTCAAATTCTCAAACATTTATAGTACATTTACTTTTTAATAATTAAAGTTTTAAGTAATTATTTAAAAATTAGAATATTAAAATTAATGATATACCAGGAAAAAAATGGGTTGTATATTCTGACTTGGTTTAGAGCTATGTTAAAACATAATCTCTTTTTACTGTTCACTAATTCTGCTTCCAAAACTCATTTTGGAGATTCTCCTTAAAAATTTATAATCTCCAGCACATTTAAAGTATTACTGGAGTTGGAAAATGAATTACAAGCACCTAGGAAATGTGGTACATGCCAGTAATCCCAGTATTTGGGAGGTTGAGGCAGGAGGATTGCTGTAAGTTTGAGGCCAGCTTGGGCCACATAGTGAGTTCAAGGCCAGCCTAGAATATATAGCAAGACACTGTCTGAAAACTAAATCAAATCAAAACCAAAAAATACAAGCACTGCTGTATATCGCAAAGAACAAATTCAAACTTAAGACTTCCCCAAAAGGAAATCTAGGTATGGCACAAAGGATTAAATTTTCAAGTCATTTTCTTTCCTACCCCACAATTGATCCATACTTAAAATGATTATATTTTGAAGAGGGGCTTTTAGAGGATGTCAAGAAAAGCCTTTTGTACTTTCAGAAATAACGATGTGCCTCTTCTTTCCACCTCTTAGAGGAAAAAAAAAGTACTGTTATTTCTAAAAGCGCTCCACAGGATTTCTGTGATTTTCTAAAGGCGGGGCATACAACCATTTGTCAGCTACCACGACAAGCCTGTGCCACTCTGAATCGACTGGGGAGTAAAAGTTAAGAGGAACCAAAAGCACTATATTATAGAGGTCAGATATTATGTTTGTGATCTACTAAGTGAATCACACTTTCATTCCAAGGAAGCAAAACAAGTAGTTGATATTTCAAGATATGAACAGATGTATCTATGTGTGCTTCCTTTTAGATTTCATTTTAAATCTCACATCCAAACCTGAATCATATTGCCCTTTCCAGTCAGCCCACAAAACTCTGAGACATTAAGAAAGCAAAATAAACAACATTTTAAAAATCACAACATAAATCAAATAGAATCAATGGCAGACTGTTTAGTACGTGTGCTGCTGATGCGAGCACAATAGCAGATAGTTTGGATAGGTTTTTCTCACCTCGATTTAGAAACAAACGGTGTAATAACTTTTCCCTATTCTATAAAGACCTACTAACCATTTTTTAAAAGATACGAGTCTAGTGACTATATTCAGTATATCAACGGACCACAGCAAAGACCACAGAACAATCTCTATAATTAATAAACATGAAAACACCACTATACCTTCTGAATCAGATTAATTCCTCCTGCAAAAGCAGCTCCTTGTCCTTCTGCTATTTCAATCTCTGATGGATTCTACCAAAACACAAGTTTGAATATCAGTCTTTAATTTTAAACAAACTCAGTACATTTTTAAGAATTTTGTCAGAGAAAATATCAGTTAAAAATAATTTTTAAAATTTTTAATTAAAAATGCATCAATTTTCAGTTGAGCACATATTACAGATACGTTACACTACAAGCAAGTCTAATTTGTAGATAATTGAGGTGTTTTTTGACTGACACCTGAAGAAATATACCAAAATGGCATTAGTAGGAACCTACCGAGTTTATCAATATATTACCTTCAAAAAGTGAAAGATTAAAAACCATTTGGTTTTCTTAGTGTAAACCAATAAACCAATGTATAAAACCAATATGAAGAAAAAAAGTTTTAAGAAATCAAGGAACCAGAATTTAGCCAGTCTGAAAAGTTCCAAAAAATAAATAAACTGTTGTTTTCTTTCTGCATGTTCCATCTTACCGTTTGATTTTACCATTAAAATGTTTCCTTTAGTGAAGGTCTGTGGCATTCCAATAACTACATTTCCCAGTTTTCTGGGAAGAAAGAGTTTCTTCCTTGACAGTAAAGCAGAGAAAACTAAAAATGCCTCAGTTTTGAGCTTCAGGTGCAGAAGAGTCAAAACCCAAAAAATTCAAACACATTAATACAAAAGTCTGACAAACAGCTGGCCTGCCACATTAGCTGCATACTTGACTTCTCTGACTGAGTATTTTAAAAAATTGCTGGGTGTGTGTGGCTCCACAGAATTAGCTAGGCCAACTGCTATAAAACAATCCCATTGTTCTCTAAGGAGGAAGTCTGAATAGAAAGTAGAAGTTACTCAGAATAAATTCCATAATTCTCTTCAGTTTATTGTGAGAAATATAATGTGGTGGACTAGTATTAATGAAAGTAAAGTTCTAGTTCAGCACTTTCTCAAACTGGCACCATACTCTCCAGTAAGTCATCTACTTCAAACTTCCAATAAGGAAAGTAAGACTCACATGACTAATAACATGTTCTCTAATCAGCTGGGCCTTGTGGTACACACCTGTAACCCCAGCACTCTAGGAGGCTGAGACAGGAGGATCACCAGTTTTGAGTCCTGCCTGAGCTACTTAGTGACTTAATTATACACTGTCTCAAAAGGAAAAGGAAAAGGAAAAGGAAAAGGAATTTAAAGGGCTGCCTTGCTCCATTAGTTGCATACTTGACTTCTCTGACTGAGTATTTTTAGAAGTTGCTGGACATCCGAGGCTCCACAGAACTGGTGAGACCTATCGCTGTGCACATTAAACTACATCCTCAACGTGAAGGTACGAGGTTCAATTCCAATGCTATATCACCATCATCATAATGACTCTAACTCTCTTTAATTCATTTATTCTAATCACCAACATGATCTCTGGAAACATTTAATAATACAGGTAGCTGACGAAAAGTTACTTACCCCTGTTAATACAGCAACTTTATTGACTTCTAAAGAAAATGGATATGGAAAACTAATAACGCTGGCAAATGCTTCCACTCTTTTCTAAACACAAGAAGGAAGAAGTAATTATACAAGCCCACTCTTTCTATTGTCTCTCACATTCTATATAAAACAAAACTGATAGGCTTTTAGATTTTTAATTCTACCATATGTCCTCCCATTAATCCACAACTGTTTGCTGAGTGTAATTTAAAGAAATATTTCTTTTTCAGGAAACCCCAATAAAAACTACATCTCTCTTCCCCAGCTCCCCCCGCCACAGCACTTGGCATCTACCTCTGTATCATTATCAGCGTCTCAAATACTCACAGGTGTGTCTGCATTATCCGTATCTCAACAGCAGCTACTAAAATGTTTTCCATTTCATTTTTGTTTATAGATGTTTGCTACCCACCTTGAATTAGTTTTATTTTAAAAAGCATGCAATTTTCTGGCATCAAGGAGAACCTAAACACAACTGTACATATTGAACAGACAATCCAGTTCATCCGATCAGTTGATCATCCCTAACTGCCAACGTTGCCCTAAACTCAGACATTAACATCTTTTGTCACCACCAAAAGGAAAATAACATTTGCGCCATATGTTTGCTACCACTGCTCTGAACAATTAGGTAGCATAAACCGTAACCCACCATACAACGGCTTCTGAGTGGGTCTATTCTGAAGTCATTTGAGGTCTATTTTGGAAGTCACCTGGAAAATCCAAAATAAACAATGGCAGCATTGGAGGCAGCCAAAGGAGACTCCGCAGGGCCACAAAACTAACAGGCTCGGTCATTTTGTCACAAGAACCTGAGCAGACATGAAGTTCAGATCTCTTGGGCAGACTTCATATAGAAACAAGTTCCAGGCCTTCCACAATGTTGGTATGGCCTGTAGACTTGGAAGGAAAACAGGATTGTTCCTCTAATACAACTAATTTAAAAATTATGCTTTTAGAAATATTTTGAGTAGAGACATCCTCTTGAGGATTCCCTTTCAGACAAGAAAGTATAAATTTCTAATTTACATCAGCCATACAACTTAGTTTTATTGACTGGAATTCTTTTGCCATTAACAAGTCACAACTGGTTTCAGTAAACGGTTGCATGCTGAGCAATCATAACAGCATCCCCTGCAAAATACTGATTTGTACAAACACTCTCTGGAAAAGAGAAAGAAAGCTTTATGACGATGGCAATAGCTTTGCCATGTCTCTTGCTCACAAGTAGCTTCATATACAAAATGAAGCTTGTGGTCCTACAGGACACTGTTATAAATGGCATTCATAGCTGACTAAGGAAGAGATTGTCTCTGACATTACAAAATGTTTACAATAAATAACTAACACTAACATTGGGGTGCAAAATAGAAGTTGGACCATGGCCGGCACAAATTGTTTCTCATGAATGAGAACGAACAAATGACCAACCTCTCCTAGGTGTGCTCTCGTAGAGTCTGTCAAGTTGTGGTCAAAACCTTCTATTTTCTCATCTGACCCCAAAAAAAGTCCTCAGAAAGAAAATCAAAATACTTCAAAAAAATTAGATTACTTAAATGAGATGCTTACAAAATTTAGGGCTGTAACGAACCTCAATATTAACCTAGTGTTTTTCTTAACTAGAGTTTTTTATAATCAAAAATCTTCTGAAGAAGTGCAATATAAAAACAGAGCAGAAAGGTACTGACTGAAGCAAGAGTGGGGGGCTTAGGGCCATAGCCACGCAAGCCTAACCCAAACACAGGGCTACAAGGGACATATTTAACCTAATCAAAACTCTCAGCTTCAAAGAAACATGACGCCCAGACTGCAAAAGTCATTTTCTGAAGTTACAGTGATACTTCAACGGATTTTAAAATACTTTTGTTGATGTTTGTACACCAGGGAAATGGGAAATAAGAGATACAGACACAGATATACAGAGATAGATATTTAGCAGCTCTCCAGAGTGTTTTCAACATACTGTAAATGTGGAAAATTAAAAATACATTTTTTCATTATGAAAAAACGTAAGATTTTCTAAAAATTATTATGAAGCAAGAACATTTAAAATCAAGAAACATCAATTCATACAGCCACTGTTCACAAATAAACTTATTTTGAGTTCACATACCTTTTTCCCCAGCGCCATATCCAGTGTCAAATCAAGAAAAACTCCTTGCTTTGGATTAGTATAATCCAAAATTTGAAACTTCTTAAGTAAATGAACAGCTTTCTCCACCTCATATATCTGCCTTGGGTATAAGCGCTTTAAATAGACATCATCCTCAGGTTCACCTTCCATGTATGGGTATGATTTTATTTTTTCTATCTCATCTTTCTTTTCATCTGATGTTTTTTCTTTGGCACCTTTGTTGGCTTTCTTTGCAGGCCTTAAAAAATGATAAATTTAAGAGCAACATATCAACATGTATTCTAAGGGATTTCTTTTCAAGGGCAGTGTACAAAAGACAAAAATAACAAAACATTATTTTAATTGAAAAGCATAAATTTTTTCATAACTTTTCTAATTCAATAAATATTAAGCAAGCTTTTATGCTGTTTACAGTCAGTACAAGTTGAATAAGGCATTAATGCTTTTCTTAAAAAATTTACAGTAAAGGAGATAGCTATGCAAACAGATAATTTCAATATAATGTAAAACTATAAAAATGTAATCAGAGCCTTACAAAATGACACTTAACTCAGCCTAGGAGGGTTGGGATGAGTTGTAGGAGACACGACCCCATTATTGTAGGATAAGGAAATTTAATTTGATACTCAAAAATGTTCATACAAAAACTTTTAAGGCAAATATTCCTTGCAACATTGTTCATAACAACTAAAAGGTAAAAACAACCCAAAGTTCCATGAACTGATGAATACGTATAAATGGTACAGCATATAATGGAGGGTCCTCAACCAAAAGGAATGAAGTACTGAGACATGCTACATACAGTACCCTTAAAAACATGCTAAGTGAGAGAACCCAGTCACAAAATATCACTAACTTCAATTTATACAAAATATGAAGAATGAAAAAAATGAGCGTGGTGGCACACACCTGTAATCCCAGCACTCGGGAGGCTGAGGCCGGAGGATCGCCATGAATTCAAGGCCAGCCTGGGCAACACAGTGCGTCCAGGCCAGCCTGAAATACATAGCAAGATCCTCTCAAAAAAAAAAAAAAAGGGGAAAAAAAAGAATAGGCAAATCTGTAGGGACTAAAAGTGGGTCTGAGGCAGATCAGGGTGAAGCCAACTGGCTGTGGAAGTGGGCATGGCCTATCAGTCATGGAAATCCAGGACACATCAGAACACAGCTTCCAAGCCCTGCACGTGGTACTAATCAGAAAGTGCTATCTTCGGTTCTTCTGGGGTAAAAATCAAACTGATACTTCATAAGATGACCTAGATCTGACACCAGAATGGAAGATAAAAGACAGCGGCAACGACGTTGGTCCCGCCGCGCTCTGTCCTACGTGGCCTGCTCTGCACTCTGCAGAGCATACGTCTTTCCCTACCTTCAATAAATGTAAAACCTTTCTACCTTTTGCAGCTGTGTCTAGTTCTTTGTTCAGAAACACAAGCACATGGCTCTTTAAGGACCCCACAGCAACTCAGAACTGCAGTAACTGACTGAGTGGTCCTCTAGGGCCAAGAGGCTGGGGGAATAGGGTGACTCCTACTGGGAATGAAGTGTTTGCGGATGGTCATTAAAATGTCCTAAATAAAACTGACTGTGGTGATGGTCGCACACTTCTACAGATATACTAAAAACCGCAGAGTTGTACATTTTATGTGGGCAAATTGCATAGTATATAAATCATATTTTAATAAAGCTGTTCTATCAAAATATAGTTAGCCAGGCAAAGAAAAACAACAAAAAGTATTGAGTCGTGAAATAAAACGGTACACAAGGGGAGGCATTCGAAGCTCTGTGAGACTATAGCAGTGGTTAGCAAACTTCTATAGAGAGTCAGACAGTACATGCTTTAGCTCTGTAAGTCATGTGCTCTCTGTCCCACTAACTCAACTCTGCTGTTTTAGCGCAAAAGCAGCCACAGGGAATACATAAAAGAATAAGCACAGCTATGTTCCAATAAAACATTACTTATAGGCACTGAATTTGAATTTAAAAATTTTCATGACCACTAAATATTATTTTTCTGCATTCTAATCATTAAAAAATGTAAAAATCATTCTTAGTTCATAATTATACAAAATTAGGTGGTCAACCAAATCTTGGGGCTGTAATTTACTGACACCTGAACTAAAAAGGTGAAACTGAAGACAGGAAACAAGTAGAAGATGAAATTGGAAAAGCAAGACCACGAAGGACAAAGTGAGGCCAGTGAAGAGAAGTGACACGTGACTTTCAAAGTACTCTGGCTGGGCCTGGTGGTACACACCTATAATCCCAGGAGACTAAGGCAAGAGTTCTGCCACAAGTTTGAGGCCAGTCTGGTCTACACAGTGAGGTCAAGGCCAGCTTGAAAAACAGAACAAGTTTGCTTTTGTCTAAAGCAAAAGAAAAAAAAAAATCAAGAGTATTCTTGGTACAATAAAAGAGATGGATAGATCTAAAGGAAGGAGGATTAAAACCTATTAAGAGGCTATTCCCTCCTTCCTTTCTTAAGGAGACAACAGCCTGAACAAGAACAGTAATGGTAATAAGCAAAAGATGATAGAATAGAAAAATGTTTACAAAGTAAAGACTGCAGATAGGGGGAGGAGAAAGAAAAGACTAAAGTAACTTTCAGGTTTCAGGCTTCAGGCAAAGAGTATACCAGAAAGAAGGAAAACTAAACAGGTTTCCGATGACAGAGGTGGTCACAGAGTTCAGTGGGGGATACACAGAGTTTGAATGTAGAACAGATGTATTCTTTACCCAACTCTCTTTTCTCTCCACTCAACTCCCTTTGCTAAGGACTCTGCATTTCCTCTCCAGAGGAGTGGAATACACAGAGGCTGCCAGAAAAAAAAAATGTATCCAATCAGGAAAAGAAAAAATGTGTATAAATATTTTCATAATAAACTTATTACAACACGAGATTAATGCAAGTTACCTTTGGACTCTACAATTACAACAGGTGCTCAAATAGTGGCCATTAGCGTCCAGACATTTCTTAGTCGGTGATTTGCTATTGTGCGTACACATTAGTCTCCAGCCCCTTAATTTGGTCCTGTGACTAGTTTGGGCTGACGAACAGTAGAAACAGCTTCTGCACGCCAAGCTTAAGCGAGAAGAACATCATATGCTTCTACCTGCATGTGTGCACTTCTGCCATTTTCATGAAAAGAACACCCCTTGGCTAGCCCAAAGGTAGGAGAACGTGAGACTTGTAGAGCAGAGCTTCCCCACAGAGCCCCAGGCTGTATTAAACAGTTCCCAACTGACCCGCAAACTCACAGAAGCATGTCTGACTTATCTGAACCCATCTGCATCAGGTGGTCCCCAGAAGTGTGAGCAACAATAAATAATCACGGGGAGGTTTGTTACGAGGCAAAAGCTAGAAAGGTGCTTACAAAATACCTAAGAAATGATGTTCAACAGGAAGTGCAGGGAAGAGTTTGACCCTAAGAAAAACAGGATTAGAGGTGGCATAATTTTTCAACATTGTAATTCAAATCCTTTTCTTTTGTTATCTGGGAATTGAACCCAGATTTTCATGCACACCAGGCAAACACTCTACCGCTCAGATACATTCCTACCCCTTTCATTAATTTTTCTTATTTTGAGGCAATCTCATTAAGTTACCCAGGCTGGCCTTGAATTTAAGATCCTCCTGCCTTGGCCATCTGAGCAGTTGGGATAACAGGTATGCATCACTGCACCCAGTCAGAAGTTTTACATTAGCAAAACTAGAATTCTTAAACAATATTTGCATTCTGCGGAAGGCAGGATAATCCTCCCTCCAGTAATACTGGTATCTAATTCCTAGAACTTATGAATATGTTATCTTACATGGCAAAAGGGACTTTGCAAATGTGACTAAGGTTGAAGACCTCAAAATGGAGGGAGTATCCTATATTGTCCATGTGTGCTCAACCTACCCACATGAATCTGTGGAAGTGAGACCCCTCCCCCTCCCCCTCCCCCAGCTACGTCACAGAGAGATGGAAAGATGACACTGCAGAAATGCACCTTGAACAGGACTTAACTGCTACTGTTTTGGAGACGGAGGAAGGGGGCATAAGCCAAGGAATGTAGGGAGCTGCTCAGAGCTGGGACTGACAAAGAAATGGGGGTCCCCTAGAGCATACGAAAAGAACTGCCAGCATCCGGATTTTAGCCAAGTGCCAGATGTGTGACCTACAGAGGTGTGAAATTCGAAAAAAATGTTATTTAAAACCTCAAAGTTTGTGGTGAATGAACATGGGGTTCTATAACATTCATGGGGAAAAAGTGAACAACAGTTTTTTAAAAGGATCCTAGGGCTGGGGTTATAGCTCAGTGGAACAATTACCTAACACACAGAATGCCCTGGGTTCAACAGTCAGCACGAAACACACACACACACACACACACACAAATATATAAATATATATACACACACATATATATCCAGTCTTACCTTTAGCACTCAATAAATCCTAAGCACCAACAGGTTAGCAGGTGGTGACAATCCTCATTTTAATGGGATACAGCTGTCCTTCTGGACTGAGGACAAGTCCGTGTAAACACCCAGGTGAACAGATGTCTCAATAGCTACCCTGAAGTACCCCGCAAAATCCCTAAATCTTCCAACCAGAGAAACCACATTTTTACCTTATATTCTGCAAAGCAACAGTGAGGACAACAGGAGACTTGAAAGATAAAGTCCCCTATATAAAATGAACGAAAGAGCTGGGTGTGGTGACTCATACCTGTAATCCCAGCACTTGAGAGGCTGAGTCAGGAGGATAACCACAAGTTCAAGGACAGCCTGAGCTACATAGTGAGTTTAAAGCTAAACCTGAACTATATATGAAGATGCTGTCTCAAAAAAATAAAATAAATAAAATAAATTAAGGTCCTAGCTGTAGACTGTAGACTTGTTTTACATAAATGCTGATTTCACTATTAAATTTTTAGCCATGGTTGAATGTACACATTTAACCTGAGATTAATATGAAATCTTCAAAGGTTGAAATATGGATTTTTAAATTACTAAATTCCAAAACCCAAAAGAGTCTGATACATAAAATGAGACTGAGATATTTATACAGCAATTACTTTATTTGTACTTTCGACCTTGTTTCCCAAAATATCTGCAGTGGTTCAGTGAAAACATTTTAAGGTTCAGATGCAACATTGCTTTTTAAAATAAAAAATCCAAATAAAGTCTAATATCACTATAACAAACATCAATTAAGACTCAGGAAAATGCACTAAGGCTATGGATGTGGCTCAGGGGCACAGCAGTTGCCTAGCATGCACCAGGCCCTGGGTTTGATTCCCAGCAACAAAACGGAGTGCATTATGCAAATTTAAAAACCTGAAGTTTAACTTTCAATAATTAATCTCACACATCCACTGCCTGTTGTCACAACCTTCCCAAAAAATGTCTATTTGTAATTATCATATTCGGAAGAAATTTCATAGTTTCAGTTTATGCTAGTAGGTAAGCCCCTATCAAAAAGGCTTAAATACCACGACTTTCAGAATGAAGTAAATCATACTAGAAAGGTTTTTTTGTAAGGTGGCAGAGAAATACCTGAATGTTTATGTTCAGCTGCGAAGCCCTTTTCCACACACCTCCACCAGGATCTCCCAGGAAAAGCTGCTCAGGCCTGGAGATTTGAAAGCCGCCCCACAGAGTGTGGAGACAAGGCCCAGGCAAACAGCCACTGTGTCTGGGAGGAAGAACGAAAAAGTAGCACAAAAAATCCTATCCCTAGAAGCAGATGAGCAACAGTCCTGAGCCCAGGACAGCTGGGAAAGAGCCTGGAAACTTGTCCTCACCCCCTGCAGCAGACACAGACCAAGGGAGGAGGGACGGAGCTGCTGCGGAAACCCTCTGCCCACGGCCCAGTGCACGGGGCCTGCTGAAGACTACGATTGGCCGCAGGCCACAGAGAGAGCGGCCCGCCGCCCATCCCAGCCCAGTTGGCGCCGAGCAATAGGCAACAGCTGCCCACTACTGAGGAGGGACAAGCGCGTGGACAGCGACACCACCACCACCAGCGCCCCAACCGGGTGAGCTGCACGAGGAAAGATGCCAGCGAAGCAGGAAGCAGACACAGAAAAAAAAAGGCTCCAGCAGCCCAGCCCCCACCCTGAGGATAAGGTAACCCCCTGCGTTTGTTGTTAGTGGTAACCATAGCAACCGCAAATCCAAAATCAGCTCAAACCCTGACTAAGATTTATTCAACACCTAAAGAGCATACTCATATACAGGATTAAAAACTGTTTACTTCAGTCTCTACTGTTCTATGTAAGATACTGTTACACATTCAATAAAAATTTTTTAAGATACACAAAGAAGCAAAGAAAGAACCCATTGTCAAGAAAGAAACAAAACGAGACTCAGATGGCCCAGTGGCCCTTTTATATATCAAAATCCGCGACTGGCAAATGAAAGATATACGCTTGCGTACACACGGGACACACACACACACACACACACACACACACACGACGATGACACAGGAGATCCAGAATGTCAGAATGGTGATGAGTGCACAGGCCCCTCCCGCCACAGAAAACACCTATTCGCAGTGTGTTGTAAGGTCAGAACATTAAAAAATAAAGATTACAACTAAAAGTATGACGCCACAATTCTAATGAAGCTACTGAATAACTCCCATTGGCAGGAATGAAAAAGTGCATCTGCTTAAAATGCTCCGTAGCTTTCTGAAGCATGCCTATTTTTTTGTGACATGCTTTTCAGTGAGAAGTATTTTTAAAATTGTACTACAATAAAATTCGGAGAAGATATAAAATAAAAAATTCTATGGCATTAACAAAAGCAACATTTAAAGTTAAAATAGTCTCAAAATAATATACGTAATAAGCAACTAGAAAGAAGACAGGTAGCCCACTAGAAGACTGGGCAAAAAAGACAAATTAGAAATATGCAAAGAAACAACAAAAACTGATGATAACCAAGGCTGTTAGGCACGTGAAAAACTGGTCACTCTTCGCTGCTGAGTAGAGGCATAAGCTGGCACAACCTGTACCTCTTCAACATCCCAACGATAAAACAGAACCCAGGCACTATTCACACCCACAGGAGGCCTCCTTTCTACCTAACTTCCTATCAGCTCCTACTTACCCTATCTCCAAGCCATATCGGATTGTAATTATACTCATATCATCCACTTATAAGCTTCTTCATCACTGAAATGCCTTTCTCCCTATTCCCCTCAAAATTCTATCTTTCAAACAGTCTAAACACTTTCTGCCCTCCACTCCACAGGAGGAATTAATTGATCTTTCACACATAATTCCAGAGTACTTTGTCTATTCCCCTGACCATTAAAACACTAAACTGAAGTTATATTATAGATTAGTGCTGATTTATAATATGCAAAGAACTCTAACTCATCAACAACAAAAAATGGAACACGAGCAGAAAATTCACAGTAAAGAAAAATAAACGACAAACAATTTGGTTCACACACAAAAGTTAGCAATGTTTTGTTTTTGTTTGCCAGCTCTGCACTGAGTGATGAACACAACTGTAGCCATCTTTCCTACAAGAACAGGAATGTGACCATCTTTTCCACAATCATGGAACAAATTAAGTTCATCAACCAAGGTACCACTGTACAACCTCATTAGTAATATAAATTAAAATCATAATGAAACCTTTTACTACCTACCAAACTGGCAAAGATCAAAAAATTAACTATACTAATCACGGGAGGATGTAAACTGGCAAGCTACACATGAAGGAAATTTAGCATTACCTATCAATATTATAAACAGATACATCATTTGACCCAATTCTATTTCTCAGAGCTTATATTATGTTACAAAATGTTCATTATATTTGACGAGATACATGATTGTGACTGATTAATCACTGAAGGATTATTTATACAGCAGAAGACTGAAAACATAAATGTGTACCGATAGGGAAATAGCTATAAGTTATGATACGTACACACAATTAATATCATACAGTTAAAAATGACTAGACAACTCCTATGAAATTACTGCCAAGACAGCATTGTTAAAAAGCAAGATAAAGACAAGGATGTCCATTTTCACCACTCCTTTTCAACACAGTTTTGGAAACATTAGCCAGAGCAATTAGACAAGAGAGAGAAATAAAAGGAATAAGGATAGGAAAGGAAGAAGTGAAATTATTATTCGCAGATGACATGATACTCTACGTAGATCACAAAAACTACACCAAAAGACTTCCACATTTAATAACCAAATTCAGTAATGTAACTGCATACAAAGTCAACATTCAAAAATCAATAGCATTCCCGTACACAAACTCACTGAGAGAAATTATGGAAACAACACCTTTCACAATAGCATCCAAAAAAATGAAATACTTAGGTATCAATCTAATAAAGGAAGTACAGTACTCTGAAAAAAGAGATTGAAGAGGATTTCAGAAAAGGGAATGATATTCCTTGCTCATGGATAGGAAGAACCAACATTGTGAAAATGGCCATACTCCCAAAACTGTTATATACATTTAATGCAATCCTGATCAAAATACCATTAGTATACCTCACAGATCTAGAGAAAAGATTCCTAAAATGCGTCTGGAACCAGAAGAGACCTAGACTAGTAAAGGCATTTCTGGGCAACAAAGGCAAGTCAGGGAGCACCACAATCCCTGGCTTGAAATTACACTACAAAGCTCCTGTGATAAAATCAGCATGGAACTGGCAAAAAAACCAGACCTGAGGATGAGTGGAACAGATTACAAGATGTAGACACAACTACAAATACACCCACTTTATCTTTGCCTAAGGGGCCAAACATGTTCACTGGAAGAAAGATAGCCTCTTCAATAAATGGTACTGGAAAAATTGGCTCTCTACATGCTGAAGACTAAAACTAGACCCATGTCTATCACTATGCACTGAAGTCAAAACGTATCAAATATATACATATTAAAACAGAAACACTAAATCTACCAGAAGAGAAAGTAGGTAGAAATCTTGAAGACATAGGGGTAGGCAGAGAGTTCTTGAACAAAAACCAAACTGCAAAAGAAATACTTCAAAGAATCAACAACTGAGATCTCATTTATTAAAAAGTTTTTGCACATCAAAAGAAATCACCAACCAGAGTGAAGAGAAAACCCACAAAGTGGAAAAAAATTTTAACCAACTGTCCCTCAGACTTCTATCTACAACATATAAAAAAATTTAAAATAAACCATGCCCCCAAAATTCAAAGATACAATCCAAAAATGGGCATCTGAGATTATTACACACTTATCATATGAAGAAATACAAATGACAAATATATGAAAAAATGTTCAACATCACTGGTCATTTGCATTAAAGAATGCAAATTAAAACAATACTGAGATTCCACCTCACCCCAGAAAGAATGGCTATCAAGAAATCAACCAATAACAAATGCTGGTGGGGCTGTAGTGGGGAAACCTTACCACTGTCGGTGGGAATGTAGACTGGTGCAACCACTGTGGAAATTAGTGTGGAGATTCCTTTAAAAGCTAGGATTAGAGGTCCCATTTGATCTAGCTATTCCCTTTCTGGGTATTTTTCCAGAAGCATTGAAAATATCATACCACAGCGATATATGTGCACCCATGTTTATTTATAGCAGCACAATTTGTAATAGGTAAATCTTAGAAACAACCCAAATGCCCATCGATCAAGGAATGGATAAAAAAGATGTGGTGTTTTTAAACAGTGGAGTACTACTCAGCTGTAAGGAAAGATAAACTAGCTTTTAGAGGTAAATGGTTTAAGTTTGTTACTGAATGTCAGCGTTCAGTAAATGTTAAGTATTATTATGTCTTATCTTTTCTTTAAGACTGTGAGGGCAAAGAAGCAGAAATGGTAAATTTTTACAACAGTATAACTCTGTACGTCTTTAGCGACCTAAGCATGTTTCTTAATTAAAATTTTAAACAATGGTAAATAAAATAACAATTAAAACAAAATACTTACTTTGTAGCAGCAGCAGCAAAATATCTGCTAGACGCCTGAATGTTTACAGAACAAGGATAGAGAGATGTCTGATGAATCACTTTGGAAAGGCTATGTCTTCGATTATATGTCAAGACTTAAAAGAAAAAACATAAATAATCATTATATTCATAAATTTGACTTCTAAAAATCAGTATTTTCAAAAAAAACCCCAATTTTTGTGACTCTTTTTGTGTATGCAATTCTCAAACATTCTTTAAAATATGTAATGGAAACCAAACTTCTAGCAACTAGGCAAACACATATGCTATTTGAACAATGTCTTATCTTCATTTATTTTTAACTTAATCTAGCTCCGAGTCAATAGAGTATGTTAGCTCTATTGTTAAGGAATATGTGTATGTACCCCTGAAATGCTTAATAATTTACATTTTATTTATTCACTTCTTAACAGACCACACTTTCACAGAGTTGTGCAAGTATTCTGAAGATGAGAAGAAAGTGGGGACTTGCCCCAACACTTGTAATGTTATAACTGAGACATTTTGGTAGTAGCAGAAATACAGACAAAGCAACAAATGGCTGAGCAATAGATCTGTGCACATATGGACAAAGATAAAATAAGACAAAAGATACTATTGCAAATCACCATGCAAAAAATTGAATAAGCCATGCTGATAGAAATGATTATCCATAGGAAAAAAGGGTATGATTGGATCTCACCATCATTTGGGATCCCGTATCACATGCACACAAAACTCAAATATAGGAAGATTAAAGACTTACATGTGAATGGTAAAACTGAAAGACTTTCAGCACATTTGGAAAATATCTTCATAATCTTTGGGAAAGGAATAATTTCACAAACAAGAGGGAAAAAAGCACTAACCAAAATGTGACTACATTAAAGTAAAAAAAGTTCCCTTTAGCAAACGTACTTTAAAAAAAATAAAAAGGTCATGTTGTAACATGCATAAATGACAAACGATTAGTATCTTTAATATTAACCTAACTGAAAAATGAACACAAGATATAAAGAGGCTTCGAAATGAAAAGATGTACAACCTCTTAGTAACTAGGTAAATATAACTTTAAAACAAATAAATACCTTACATCAGTGCTACTTAAGTGGTGATCAGTAGGTCGGTTACAGTCTGCAATCAAATTAAGATTACACCAGTGGGCAAAACAAGCATGTTAAGAGAGGGCAATTATCTACATGGATAAGAATATGAATTGGAAACCACTTTCAAAAACTTTACCCAGTAAAGCTGAGCATCTACATCCCAATAATGCAGCAATTCTACTTCCAGGCACTTATACACTTTTACACACACGTATTGAGCTATGTGCACAAGAACGACTGCAGTGTTGTCATAGCAAAACTAAGGAGAAGAAATCAAACATTCATCTACAATAGAGTAGATAAATACCATGTGGTGTGTTTCTATAGTAGAAAGCTATGGGACTGTAAAAATAAATGCTGCCACTTCAGTGAATTTCACAAACATAATGTTGAGCAAAGAAAGTGTCAGAAACACTAGTTAGAATCCCCAGTTGTGACAACTGGAAAAAACCAAATTACAAAAACACCATTTAAAGAGGACTATTGGACTGTGATTCCTGCATTTTTAATCCGTGTGTGTGTGCAGTCAATGTGCCTACCTTAGTATACTCATTCATTCTTAGCAAATAACCTCACTTGCTACTTCAAAGAAAATGTGCTCAAAACTTCCTGCACTACTTCTGAACCTACCTGAATCTGCACTCATCTCTAAAGTACCCCCCAAGCCCACCATGGGGTAAGGAGATGGAAACTACTCTAGGTCCTTTGTTAGCTTATTCTTTTAGTTGATACAGAGTTTAGTATTCCCCAGATATCGTTCCTAAACGGCCTTCTCAGCTGACTCTAATCTTCACTTTCTCTAGATCTTACCCATTTGGTCACTGCCTTCTACAACCACTAGACCAGGCCTCCATCACTTACGACACGGATTGTGGCAACAGTTTCAAACTGTTGTCTCCTGCTTTTCGCCCTCTCCATTTCCTTTCTGTCTATAATTAGCAAGAAAGATCACTTTTAACACATTCACAAAGAGGCTGTAATTCATATACTTCACTGGCTCTGAACCACTGGTGCTACAAACATTATAAGTGTCCTATCAGGCAACATGGGATGGTCATGCATCTTACCACAGGTGGTATAAGCCATCTGATGGACAGTCACACCTATAGCACCAGTGACTGGACCAGGAAGGAGTATGTTAAATGAACATTTTGTCATGTCCTTACATCCCTTGGATGGCTTAATCTGGCTCATTGAGAAAAGTGAGTTCTATTAAAGTACTCCATGAGCTACTTCTATCTAGTGAGTTTCTCTAACACTATTCTCCCTCATGCTCACCATGCCTCAAATATACTTCAAATTACTTCCTTTCACTTACCTGAACACATCCTTATCCCTACCTTACAATTTTCATATATAATCTTCCGCCTATCTGTGACATTCTCCCTTTACATGGCGAATTCCCAGTAATTCAGCCACCTTTCAGGGACTCTACTTAAAATATTACTTCTTCAGAGCAGTCTTTCCTGAAGACTCACAGCAGATTAGGTCTCTCATACACTCTTACAGCACCTCCTACTTTTGTTTCTCAGCACTTAGGACACTTATAAATAAAAGAAAGAATTATCTGATCAATGTCTGCTCCTTAATGTGTTAAACACCACAGGCAGGAAATTTGGACAATTTATCCACCACTGTATCCCTAACACTTAGCTGAGTGTTTGGCAAATGGAGACCCAATCAACATCAGTTGAAAGATAAATTAGAGCAAAAACTGGACTCAAATTGCTTTAAACATTACCCATTATAACACATGGAAGGGGGGCAGTGTGTGAGGGTATCTCTGAGTGTGTGTGTGCATGTGTGTATTCATGAATAAAGTTTAATTCGGACATGACTAGCTCTTTTCGTTACATTATTATCCATAGCTGCTTTTATACTGCAGTGGTAGAGTTGAGCAGGTACAACACATGTCCATTAACAGATGAATGGGTTAAGAAAGTGTGCTACAAGTATTTATATATAACGGAGCACTACTCTGCCATAAAGAATAAACTTGAGTCATTTGTAGGAAAACGGTTGCACCTTGAAAGCATAATGTTAAGTGAAATAAATTAGACACACAAGCACGATTTCTCTTATATGAGAAAGGGATTAAAAGAGAATTAAGAGTGGATAAGACACCTAACCTGCTATGAGTCTTCAGGTAAGACTATTCTGAAGTAATATTTTAAGTAGAGTCCCTGAAAGATAGCTGAATTACTGGGAATTCACCATAAAATATAAATAAAAAGCAAAATAAGATAGATAATAGGAAACAGGAACACGGAGATCTTTTGCAAAGAGAAAGGGACCAAGAGATAGAGAAAAGGGGAAGGGAGAGGAAAGGAAGGGGATTAAAAGAGAATTCAGATGTGTTATTCACATGCACCAACTCTATAAGGAATATGACCATTATATACTACAAACATATACTAATAAAAAATTCAAAAAAATAGAGAACTATTGCTTGTAACCCCTAAGGTATATACTACTGAGCTCTTCACAGAATCTATTTTCTGCTCCCTGCTATAAACATTCATTTGTTTGCTTGTTTATTTGTTTGTTTTTAGCCACAATTAGGAATAGGTAGAGCTAACACCGAGCAAAGCATCTACAAACAAGGCACACAAATGCCACCGCAGAAACCCAGGCAGTAACAGTGTCTTTGGATACTGTCCAGGGAACAAAAGGACAAGCGATAGAGCCCACCCGAATCCCCACACGCTTGTCAAAACACGACTGGCTGGACACGGCGGTATATGCCTGGAGCCCCAGCACTTAGGAGGCTCAAGCACGAGATCGAGAGTAAAGGCCAGCCTGGGCCACACGGCAAG
Source organism: Dinomys branickii (assembly GCA_004027595.1). Taxonomy (NCBI): domain Eukaryota; kingdom Metazoa; phylum Chordata; class Mammalia; order Rodentia; family Dinomyidae; genus Dinomys; species Dinomys branickii. The sequence goes on along the minus strand of PVLD010014593.1, from coordinate 19,147 downwards.
TTCAAGACCAACTTGCACTACATAGCAAGACCCCGACTCAAAAAACCAAAAAATACAAGAGTTTTTCAGTCTTCAAGATGGATGTGTGTAAAATTACACAATTTTTTGGTCGTGTCTTTGTGTAGGTATCCCACGCAACGGTATTTCTATGTATTCATTTCATGCAGTGCCCGAAGGTGTCCTAAATAGAACTACTTGAAGGTTAAGCACAAAAAGACGTAACAGCAGAGACACAAGATTTTTAGAAGAAAGCACAAATCTTTCTACATAAACTATAAGGGGTGTTATGGCTTACATCTATATGTCACCCCCAAAGCCTCATGTGATCATAGGTGGGGCTTTTCAGGGGTGGCTGGGTCTAAAGTGTGTGCTGATGGGATTAAGTGAATGACACTGGGATCAAGGGTGTGCGATTACCAAATTTGTACATTGATTGCTTTGGCATAGTCCTGGGTGTGGATAAACAGAAGGCCCTCCCTGGGTGTGTACCTGTCCTAAGGACGTGTAACCTGAATAGAGTACAAGAGACAGAAGAGGGCTGCTGTTGTCACTTGGTACTCACTACTTTGCTACTCCACTGCTGTGCTGCTTTCCTGCCTTTTGCAGGCCAAGAACTATTTCCTCTCTACCATGCCACCCTGCCTTGGAGCCAGCCAATTATGGACTGAACCCTCTACAAACTGTAAGCCAAAATAAACCTTTCTTCCTTTAACTTTAGGTGTTGGGTATTTTGTCTCAGCAATGAGAAAAGTAGCTAAAACAAGGGGTGTTGTGCAAGACACAGCAAAGCTATTCTCACTGGAGGGTAGGGACATGTTTTGATCATCCATTACTCATTCATTCAATAATGAATGTGCCAACAAAAATATAAGGGCTGATCAAAAATATGTTTAAATTTTAAAAATTTATTACAGTAAAAGATACAATGCCATTAACCTCCCTCAGTATACTCTCCCTTTATTCAAACACACTTATCCCGCAGTTCTGGAAGTCCTCTTTCATGAGTGTCTTTACAAGGTATGACCAAAACCATAGTGAATGCAGCTGCCAAATGCTTTCTAACACAAAGGTGCATAAAAGCATTAGTGTGTCCTCATCCACTTTATTCACCCAATCCAGCACTATGCCACTTCTGGCTCCACTCCAAAATCAAAAAGCCATGAAAGGTAAATGTTTTTAAGCAATTCAGTACATGGAAACAGCCACAACAGCACAATTAATGACACTTACAAAAAAGGACATCTAGAATTCCTTCATAAAGTAATGAGAATAACGAGAAAAGTGTGTTTGAAGTGGATATTTTGGGGGGCATTAATAGCAATATTTTTCCTGTAATAAACTTTTAAATTTGAATGTCCACTGTATTTTTTGATCACACTGAATATGTGCTAGCATTGCTTTAAACAATTAGGACAGTGGTGGTGAATCAAAAGCACATGTAGCACCACAGACTGTATCACTGAAAACTCTAAAGGTTCACTATCACTGATTTAGAATATATCAATGGACAAAGCACAAATCGCTATCCTCACGGAGCTTATGTTCTAGTGAGGGGAGACAATACCAATACATGTAATATGGCGGGGGAGAAAGAGTGCAAGATAAAAAAACCGAGTACAAGGGAAAAGTGGTTTGCAATTTTAAATAAAGTGGTTAAGCTAGGCCTCATTTAAAAAAATGAGATTTGAGCAAAGACTTGAAAAAAATTAGAAAGTTAACACTGCGAGTTATCTTAAGAAGTGTTCCAGACCAAAGATCCCAAGGCAGAAGTGTTCTTGGTGTGTTTAGGAAGCAAGGAGGAGCCACATGTGGTGGCTCACAACTGTGACCCCAACATTGTGAAGAATAAAGCAGTAGGATCATGAGTTCAAGGCTACCTTGAGCTACATAGCAAGAATCTGTCTTAAAAAAGAAAAACACACAGGCCACTGTGACTACAGCCAAGTATGAAGGAAGGTAAATGAAAAAGAGATCAGAGAAGTAAGCTGGAGGTTGGGGAAAGAATGCAAGTACCAGACGAAGTAGATGACTGTAGGCCAATGTTATTCAATAGAAGTGCAATGCGAGCAACATGTAATTTTAAATTTTCTAATAGCTTCAATTAAAAAAAGGTAAAAATAAACCAAGCATGATAGTACACACCATAATCTCAGTAACCTGGGATGCTAAGGTGGGAGAATCACAAGTTTGAGGTCAGCCTGGGCAACTCTGACCGAGACCTTATTTCAAAAAATAAAAAGGACTGGGGATGTAGCTCAGTGCAAAAGTCTTGGGTTCAATCTAGTATTTTACTTTTTTGTACTAAGCCTGCAAAATCTAATGTGTATTTCTGCATGTCCTTAGAAATAGAATCTTAAAATGTCAATTTCATAGTAGTGAGCAGAAGAATGGTTACCAGAGGCGGAGATGAGTTGCAGAGAGAAAGGGAGGGAAAGAGAATAGCTAATACACACAAGAGTGCTGCTGGATCAGAGGATAACTTCAAATGTCCCGTAGTACAGTAGGGCAACTGTTAACAATTAATTGTACATTTAAAAATAACCAGTAAAGAGGATCTTGAGTGCTCCTTGCAACACAGAGAAATAACAAATGTCTTAAGTGACAGATATGCCAATTACCCTGATCTCATCACTGCAGAGTTGATATGTTACATTGTACCTCTGAATATGTACATTATGGGTCAATTTTTTAATTAAGTTTATTGGCACAATTTAAATATACATAATGATCACACTCATCATAGGGAATTTGTACCTGTACATGATATATCTTAGTTATTATGGGCCAATTTAAAAAGAAAAATATTGCTCTTCCTGTAAGTAGCCTAAGGTCATCTGTGAAAACAGCTTACTACTCTCTTGACGCAGAAAATCCCACAAAATCAAGCACATCAAGAGGTTTAAATCTTCACTTTAAGAACACCTGTGAAGCTGTAGATACCATGAAGGATCTGTATATGCAAAAAAGCCACCAAGTACCTAAAGATGTTACTTTTAAATGAGCAATGCATACCATTCTGGTCTTACAAATAGACGAGCTGATGTGCGTAGCTCATTCCAAACAGTGTGACTGAACAAAGGGTTTGTGCCCCGCAAAAGTGATGAATTTTTGCAGGCCAAGCTTAAAAATGTAGACAGTGCTGCTGAACTTACAGATTTACATAGCAATACTCTGGTCACTGAACATATTCAGGTGAACAAAGCATGCTTACCTAGCTCACAGTCAGGTTAACCCACACATGAGCCTTCCTGCCATATTAAGATGGTCTACACTGAAAAGAAACAACTGGTTCCTAAACCAGAAGAAAAGGTTACCTCAAAGGAAAAAGTATCCCAGAAGAAACGAAAGCTTATGTACAAGAATAAATTCAGCATAAAATAAATGCAAATAGGAGCAAAAAATAACATACACTAAAAATAGACATCTATGGGAAGCTGAGACAGGAGCACAGGAGGGTTACAAGTTGCCCACCCTGGGCAACTTAGTGAGGCCCTGTGTCAAAATAAAAAACAATGGGGCTGTAACTCAGAGCTCAGATCGAAGGACGAGAAGGAAAGGGGCAGGGGGGCGAGGGAGGGAGGGAGGGAAAGAGGGAGGGTTGGGTGATTCATGTGTATTTGGCACACCGAATGCACACCAGCCCAATATGAAGTGCTCAATGGTGACTAACACGATGAACAGCGAGCTGTGGGCCATTTGAGTTTGGACAGGCTTTGCCGAGCTCTGAACACAGGAATGTATGATTTAAGTTTTCAAAGGAACAACTTACTACATAACGAGTGGACTATACAGAAATCTAGGTAAAAGATGGTGGTAGCTTAGAACAAGGTAGGTGCGGTATTAGAAGCAATAGAAGTCAGAATCTGTATTAATTTGAAGATAAAATCATCGATTGGATTTTCTATTTAATGTGAAGTGTAAGAAAATGAGAAGAGTCAAAGCTCTTCTCAAGTTTTGACCTGGAAAACTGAATGAGTGGAGTTCCCATCAAATGAGATGAGGAATATTGCAGGCTCTGGAAATGAATTTCATTTTAAACATGTGGTGCCCATAAGCTAGCCAAGTAGAGATCTAGAACATTCAGATGAGTGTAAGACTAACTTCAGGAGGGAAGTCCCAAAAGCAGCTATGAAGTTCACAGCCTTTAAGATACAGACAATGAATGCCTGTAATCCTAGCATTCTGGGAGGCTAAGGATGGCAAGTTTAAGCCCAGCCAGGCAACTTAGCAATTTAGTTACTTAACAAGACTCTGTCTCAAAAAAAAGGACTGGGTTATAGCTCAGTGTGAAGGCTCTGGGTTCAACTCCTAGGAGGAAAGGGGGGTGTGCATTTACAGCAAAAGAGTGAATTTAGATAGGAAAAGATGAGAATGAAGTTATGGAATTTTAGTTTCCGTGACAGTCCCAGGAAAGAGACTCGGTAAAAGAGGAACAAAACAACTCATGAGAAGAGATGACAGGTGAAACAGGAAAAAAATTAAGATAAAGCACCCTGCGAGAGAGAAAGTGTGGCAAGAAGGGAATGAAAACCATTTTGGTTTTCTGCCATACATGACGATAACACCATCAATCACTTCAGTAATAAATATATATAAATATAAAAACATATAAATATAAATATCTACTCACAAGTCTATTGTGGTCTCTTGCCAATCTAAGTTGTAACTACTATCCCAAATAAGGGATGTTGGTCTTAACACTAAGCTTTCATTTTATGAAGCTCGTAAGGAAACTGATGCAGTGTTTGAAGAAAGAAAAAAAAAAAAAAAAAAAAGGAAGGGATCAGTGACTAGGGGCGTGGCTCCGTGGCAGAGGCCTGCCCAGCATGCATGAGCTTCGGTCTCTAGCATCGCAGAGTATCAGTGGTTTGCAAGGAGGACAACCTTTGGGCCTTCTGTCACTTGCTGTATGAATTTGGCTAGTATACCTGGATCAGTTTCCTCGTCTGTAAAAGGGTGATTATAGTTGTAGCCTCCACCTGATGGCCTACCTTAATTCACTAACAGCATTCAGGATATCACTGTGCTTGAAACACACAAAACAAAAACTGAAAACCAGTACAAAAAAGGACTCATTCTAGCTGAATGACACAAGTGCGGGCTTAACCCATTCCTGAACAGCTGCTATCAAGATATACTACAGAATTTACCTCTAAATTATTGACCTAAATTAGATAACATCTGGAAGAACTGGAATCGTCTGTAGAAAACATCAGCACTTCTAAAACTCAAAAATTTACAGATATAACCCACTTAAATACACCACCTTCCTTTTACTCGAATTCTATGTACACATCACACCCTGCAGACCCCCAGCCCACACATTCAGGACCAGAGATAGGACCCTGTCCTTGCCTTCCCCACGGGCAGCTGGACGGAGTCAATGTAATCCACTTCTACGCCATCCTCAAAAGACCTGGTCCAAAAAAGCAGTCGGACTTCTGAGGGGTTACTTTTAAGAAGTAATGATCCTCCAGAGAACCTGGAACCAGAAAATGCGCGACGCATTTCGAGCACCTAAAGCTGTCCCGACTCTGGTGGGCACTTTGGCGCACCAGAACTACCTTACGCCAAAGACAAACCTCTACCTTACCCCTTCCAAGGCATTTAATGGCCGCCGCCATGTTGACCATTCCGGATTGTGTTGGTGAAATTCGTCCCACGTTTCAACTGGGAAGAATTTTTAAAAGGTTCCGCTGCGGAACTGGCGGAAGGGGAAGGGTTTGCAAGGAGCAAGAGGAACGGGCGGAGACGAAGATACGGCCTCACTGAAGGCGTGGAGATGCCTCTGAGCTTTCCGTGCTGTCCGCGACCCTCGGGGCTGTTGTTCCCCAGGACGATCTTCTTGGAGACGCTGTAATTTATTTTCTTCCTTCCCTTTAAAAAAAAGTTATACAGATTATTTCAGAGGGATTTTAGTAGATTGAGAGGAAGCCTTCTCAATTTATTAAGGGCTTTTCGACGGAGGTGGGCGGAAGTTGTGCCTCAGCGGTAAAGTGCCCACTTCCCCTGAGAAAGGCAGGAAAGTCCACCAGACTCGCGACCTAGCAGAGGGGAGGATGCCTGCTCCCTGACTACCAACTCTCCTCTTACCTCAGTGTAAAAACCAGTAGTTCTATTAAATATTAATCTTACATTAATCTTTACATCCCAGTGCTGTGCCATGAGGCTCAATTGAATAAAAATACAATACTTGACATTTATGTAAACTCACCTAGTCTTAGAATGGCAGCTTTGAGATTCATGATAAATTATTCTGGGAGAAAAAATCCTGAATGTCGTTTCCATTCTGTCACAACTGTAGATGTGGTTTATCTAAAACAAATCTGACCACGGATTATATTACTTCCAGTTTAAATAAAACCCTCCAGTGACTAGCCATCTCTAAAGGCTCCCTGTGGCCTCTGCTACCTAAGCCCCCCAACACACACACACACACACACACACACACACACACACGGTTTCTCATCTGCGTGAGTTGGGTCAGCCTGTCCCGTTATGCTTGAAGTATCTTGCACCAAGTTACCAGGCAACTTGTTTTTGTTAATTTCAGGTCAGACTTCACTCAAAGATGAAGCTTCCCTCTGACTTGCCTGGCTGAGCTGTAGCCACCTTACTCTGGTTTTGAGTACTATGTCACAATACATAAACCCAGGAGTTGTACCTGGGTTTATTTGAAGCAATTTTGAAATAAAATTTATATGCCATACAACTCAGAGATTTTTTAGTAAATTGTACAATTCACTGTGTTTTAGTAAATTGCAGGAGTTGTGAAACCATCTCTGTTTTTCCACACCTGTCTGAGCTCTTCGTGGGCAGAACTGAATGTCATTCATTTTTGTAACTTCAGCACCTATTACAGTGTGGGGCACATGGGCTTTCAATAAATGTTTAATAAATGAATATACACATGCATGAATTAGTAACTCTTACGATGATAGGCATACAAAATTAACCTAATTCCATGCTGCCCACAAAAGGTAGACCGGATGTAGGTAAAAATTTCCCAGATGCTTTACCTCACATTTATATGTAGTGCTCATCTACATAAAATTAGAAAAGTTATTGCCCTCTCTTAACACCTAAGCAGGTACTTCAAAGGTTCCTCGACCATTTGTGACTGTTATGCAAAAAACATTTAAACATGAATTTACCTTTATAAATTTCTTCCCTCCTGCCTTCCTACCTTCCCCCTTTCCCCACAAATATATGCACATCTGTCTATGTGTCCAGCAGTGTACCTGGCCTCACATAGATGTAATAATAATAATAATCAAAAAAAACAGTCATCACTCCCAAGACACTAATTCACTTTATACAAGTTCACCTAGTCCATTTCAGGCAAAGCAAACATCTAGATGAGGGATTTGGTTCTTAGTTTCTACGTTTCTTCTCCATCTGTAGGCCTCTTTGTATTTCCTAGTCTAAGTAGAGAGTGGTCTGGTTACCATCATTACAGCAATGTCCTGTACAGGTACAGCTTGCCTCATTGCCTCCTTTGGACACAGGAACTTAATGGCATTAGTCAAGTGGGGCCCAGGGTCCAGTTATGTCACAATACATAAAGAGGTCTTTTATCTTGAAAATTTAAGATAACTACAAAAGAACTTAATAAAAAAATCAGTGTGCCTCAGTGGGAACTCCAAACCTTTAAATATTTGTTTCAGAATAATGTTCTCACTGAAGAGAAGCAGTGGAAATTTTTGGTTAGTTGGTGGTGCTCAAGAGCCATACTGTCTAGGTTTGAATCCCAGGATCAAACTTACTAGTTGTGTGATATAGGACAAGTTACAATACTTCTGTGTGCCTCCATTTCTTCATTTGTTATACAAGTTAATAATAAGACAGTTTACAGAGGTACCTGCTACAATATCTGGCACAGTATAAGTGCTCAGAACTAGATGTCTTAAGTAAGTATACAAAAGGCAAAACAAAATATCTGTTTATATAGTAATATAAACAAGTGCTCTTATCCCCATGTTACGAGTTCTGGGGTTCTGGAGTCTCTTTCTAGAAATTCTTTCTAAGTTTTTCTTGTCCTGAGCAAAGCATTAGACAAAACAAGTGCAAAAAGCAATAAGGTTTTACAGTTATTCAAGGTAGGAAAAGAAACAATCTCTGCAAAGAAAGTGTGGGCCAGTTAACAGAGGGAAAAGAAATATACCCTGCAAGGCAAGCACAGAACACTGTGAAAGGGAGCATAGTGCCCAAGAGCTTAATGGTTGCTGTCACACCTCAGGATGACATCAGAATTAGGCCATCCGATCAAAAACCAGCCTGCATTCTCCAAAGAACTCAAGATACCATTCTCTGATTGGTCCCAGGTGGTCCATGATTAACAAGTCAGCCTACATGCCCAGTCAGTTTTGCCATGCCCTAACCTGCCTCACCAATATATGCCAGGATGACATTTTGTCGTATTAGCATTTGCAGAAACACTTTAGGCCGTGTTCATACCCCTCCTCAGAGTTCACTTTAAAATGAAGCTTCTAGGGTTGATCGTGGGGACACATGCCTGTAATTCCAGCGTTCAAGAGGCTGAGGCAGGGAGATTGCCATAAATGCAAGACCAGCCTGGGCTACATAGTGAGTTTAAGGTCAATCTGAACTACATGATGAGACCCGACCCTAACTCCAAAATCAATCAATCAGTCGATCAAATGCTACACTTCCCTGTCGATTTCTAGGAAGATTTAGATGCTCCAGGAGTCTTGGCAAAATGCCAACGTGGCTAACGCCCTGGAGTGAAGCTTCTAAATATATTCCTAGCCCTGTTGTTGTTCTCGCCAGTACCTCTACCTTCTTCAAGCATCTCCTGGTTGAACTGGAAACCCTCCTGCAAGCACAGTCACTTCCCGTTTGGAGTTAGAATTGAAAATAGAAGTAAGGAACTCTAAAATATTTCTGTGTCAGTAGTGCGCACTGGAATCCCTCAGGAGGCTTATTAAACTCAGCCTGATAAGATCCACACTATGGATTTCTGATACAATAGGTGTGGAGGGGGAACCTGTGAATTGGGATTGCCTGCTTGCTCGCTTGCTTTTCTGTTTTGTTTTGTACTGGGAATTGAAGCCAGGCCTTCACACTGAGTGATGTCCTAGCCCTTTTTAATTTTATTTTGAGGCAAGGTCTTGCTAAGCCACTAAATTGCCAAGGCTGAGCTCAAACTTCTGAACTTCCTGCCTCAGCTTTGTACAGTGCTGGGGTGACAGGTGCTCGCCACCATGCCCAGCCTGGATTGGCATTTATGATAGGTTTCAGATGATGCTGATGTCCTGGCCTATCTCCACACTTTGAAAACCACTCCCTATATAATACCGTGAAACATTTGCATCCATACCGAATACTGACTTGGGGAACAGTTGCTGTTTTGTGTAATCATTTGATACTCAGTATAATGTAGGCTGTAAAACAGCTTCAGGCAGCATGCCTCTAAGGCCAGAATCTACTCACTCTTATCTTCACCAACTCTACACAGAAACTGCTGTTCACCTTAGAAATTTTCACTATTGCCAGGTGTGGTGGCACACACCTATAATTGCAGTGCTGAGGGAGGCTGAGGCAGAAGGATCACAAGTTTGAGTCCTGCCAGGGCAGTTTACCAAGGCCCTGTTTAAAAATAAAAAGTAAAAAGGGCTGGGGATGTAGCTCAGTGGTAGTGTGCTCCTAGGTTCAATACTCAGGACTACTGAAGGGAAAACAAATATGCAATCCACTGCCTCTCTGCCTTCTATCTGGATTTAATGTATTACCAACTCTTAGTCTCTGCCTTCCCCCACACCTGCTTATTTCAGAATCAGATTATTTTTAATAAAAAATTATCTAAAATAGTAGCGTTGTTTGTTTGGGTTGGTTGTTGGATTTTAAAGACAAGGTGGTACTGTAGTCCAAACCAGACTTGAACTCAGCCTGTGAAGCCCAGGCTGGCCTCAAATGTGCATCCTCCTCCTGCCTCAGCCTCCCAGATGTTGGGATTATAGGTATGGGCCACCATGCCTGGCTAGTTTTTAGCCTTAAAGTTGAATTATTCTATGAGTAACAGTTTGCAACTCATTTCATCTTGTTAAACATACATGGGAGCTTCTCTCTCTCCTTGGGAGTGTAGTTGAATTCTAGGTTTAATGAGGAGGTCAAAACTGTCCAGTGTATGCTGACAGAATTTAACAACTGGTTTTCTAGTATAAAAGAACTGAATTGTCAGTGTTTACCTATTTCTATGCTGTACTCTCAGAATTATTGATTTCAAGCATCCAAACACAAAATCAACCAGATCACAAAATTTCTGACAACTTATCACTTGTTTTTCAAACAACTACAACATATTACTGAAGTTTCTGAGTAAGAGCCTTCTGTTAATATTAAGAAAGCTAAACCAGCAGCGCACGCTGGTACACACCTATAATCAGAGCACTCTGGGAGGGTAAGGTGGAAAGATCATAGATTTGATCCCAGGCTGGGCAATTTAACAAGAACCTGTCTCAAATTTTAAAAAAGGCTGGGAATGTAGCTCTATGTTAAGGCCCTGGGCTCAAGCTTTAGTACAAGGGTGGGGGACCCCTAAATTGAACCAAGTTTTCCTAGATTTACTTCTCTATGTTTTCAGTACTGGGCCCTTGCATTTGCTAGGTAAGCACACCAAGAGGGAGTCTCACTAAATCGCCCATGCTGGGCTCCAACTTTCGGTCCTGCTGCCTCAACCTCCCAGGTTGCTGTTGTTGCAGATGTGCACCCTATGCAGGATGTCATAATATGCAAACTTTAGGGTACATAAATATCACCTGGAAGTCTTATTAAATTGTACATTTTCAATCTGAGCATGGTGATGCACCCCTGTAATCCCAGCACTTGGGAGGCTGAGGCAAGAGGATTACTGTGAGTTTGAGGCCAGCTTGAATGACATAGCAAGACCCTGTCTCAAAGCAACAACAAAAAAACCCATACATTTTCATTTGCTAGATTTTGGATAAGGCTCAGAATTTTGCTATGCACTGTTCCACTTTTGTCTTGTTCAGGGTCCTACTTGACCTTCTATCATGAGGCTCACCAGAAGCCAAGCAGGTGCCAGTCTTTGATTCCCAGTCTTCAGAATGATTTCTCTCTCTCCCTCTCTCTCTCCCTCCCTCCCTCCCCCCCCCTCCCTCTCTCTCTCTCTCTCTCTCTCTCTCTCTCTCTCTCTCTCTCTCTCTCTCTCTCTCTCTCCTTCTCTGTGTCTTCCCAATATTGGGAATTGAACCCAGGGGTGCTCTACCACTGAGTAACATCAACAGCCTGTTTTTAATTTTGAAGTAGAGTCTTGCTAAACAACCTAAATTGGCCATGAACTTATGATCCTCCTTCTTCAGCCTCCTGAGTAGCTGGGATTAAAGGCATATACCACTGCATCTGCCCTGACTTTTATTCTTTATAAATCATCCAGGATCAGGTATTCTGTTATGGCAACCAAAAACAAAGACACCATTTGACCCCAACAATATCCATCTATTCTGTGGCCAGTGACCTGGCTCAAGAAGAAAAGCTGAGCCAAGCATTCCTCTTGTGAAAGTGGCATTGGGAAAATGAAAGACTAAAACATGTAGGTGGGAGGATTCAAGCTCTCACAGTCATAGGATAGGTTCCAGGCCAAGGAAGCCTCAAAAGACAAGCTGCAACTGTCAGGAGATGGGGATGTGAGTGAGCAGAGTTACATGAATCGGTCGGTTGCAAGAACAGGAGGAAGTGGGGGTGCTGAGAGAAGCAGAGGTAACATAAGGAAGAAAGAGATCAGTGGCTCTGAGAGGAGGCTGGCAAGTGTCACCCCGCTCCTGTCACAGCTGTGCCACGCCTGCTCCGTCACTGTGCCCCTGTGAGCCCCCTCTGCCTACCACAAGCACCTCCACACTAACTCCTGCTTTCTTGAGCTAGCCCCAGTACATTTCTGTATCTTCTCACAAAACCTGATTAAAACTGCAGGACGCTCGCTATTCTGGTCATGATGCATGAATTGGCAGCTCTAGTCCAGGTTTGGTAGCACAGCCTTAATCGTGAAATCTCAGAATTTGAAAAGCTTTTGGATGTTTTTCATCTGCCTACCTCTCTATAATTCTCTGATTAATTTCTGGTGACAAAGTCTTGCATATTCTAAAAGGTAGTTCATTCCATTTTTGGTCAACACTAATTGTTAAAATGCTGCAGCATATATTAAAGCTGAAATATTTCTGTAACTTGGACCTAACTGAACGCTTTGTGTCAGTTCCTTTTCTACATGACAAACTTTCTAGAATAGGAGAACCACATTTGTGCCTTCCTTTAAGTCTTTTCCCCACATGGATAAATATGTTCCCATCCTTAACCACCCACAGTTCTTCCCTTCTGTGACACAGCAATGAGAAACTCTCATCTTCCTAGGAGTCTACCCAAGCGTATGTCTATTTTGCCTCTATCTGTACCCCGTGGTACTAAGCATAGAACCCAGGGCCTTCATACTGCGCTGCATCCCTGGCACCAAACCTCTTTTTTTTGAGACAAAGTCTTGCTAAGTTGCTCAATTGTCCAAGTTGGGCTCGGACTCACAATCCTCCAGTCTCAGCCTCCCAGAGTGCTGGAATTATAGGCATACGTAATCATGCCCACTGCCTATATCTGTCTTAAAATGTCATCACAAACTTAACAAAACACACTAGAGGAGAAAGGAACAGAAAGTTCTGGAAAAGTGGTTGTGTTAAGTTCTTTGGCAGTTCTTATGACTTCACTCAGCACTGTGTACTTTCGTTGCTTTTCCTCAACCCTTCTTTATGATAAAAGAAAATACCACAAATATCCTGAATATTTAACTAAACTAAAAGGTAAGGATCTCTTTGAGGAAATTTTGACCTAACATTTCTATATTCTAGAATGACACTGTTTTATAAATATATATATATATATATATATATATGTATATGTGTGTGTGTGTGTGTAGTACAAACCACATTTACACTTTTACATTTTCCAGTAAGTACATTAAATGAAAAGAAACAAACAAAATTAATTCTAATAATTTATTTAACCCAATATCAGTGATATCCATAGTATCAGTTCAACATATAATCAAAGGAAAAACTATTGAGACAGTTTACATTTTTATATTAAGTATTTGAAATCCACCATGTCTATTGTGCTTGAAGCACAACACAGGATTTCATTCCAAATTCTCAAAACCACGTATGACTACTATTTTGGACAGTGCAATTTTCAAATAATAATGCTACCTAACATATACCAGACACTTTTCTAAGAGGTTCACATACTGTAATTCTTTAAATCTTCACAATAATTCTATGAGATAAACACTACAATTATTCTTCATTTCACAGATAAAGGAGCAAAGTCATTGTAAAGTTAGGTGATTTACCCACTTAGGGAGGTTAGGATTTGAACTCGGGATGCCTGGCTCCAGAGTCTTTTTTTTTTTTCAGAGTCAATGTTCCTAACCATGATTATACACATCTCACCTACAGACACTATGCCAGACCCTATGCTAAGCAACTTCCATATAGTATTGTGCTTACTTCCCATTTTATAGATGAAGAAACTAAGGCCTACAGAGTTTTCTTGCCCCAGGCTACAGACTACTGGTAGATTCTGATATCTAAGCCAGTGTTTCTGCTCTGCACCTTCCTCCTGCTTGAACTACCCCAAAACTCCAGGTTTATATGTATCAACACCCGTGACTCAATATTATGATACTGATGTTTTCAAGTAGAAACAACCAGATAGCATCAGAGTGTGTGGGAGAAAGTAAGCAACGTGTGAACACACATACACTGTGTTTTGATCTTCAAAGCTAAGCACATAAATCACAAGCACCAACAAAACACTAATTAGAGTTAATTTTTTTGTCTATGATTCATAAGGAGGTAAAACTTGCTTAGAATATTTATCTAAAATATGGAAATGCACATTTTAAAAAAACTTACACACCTGAGGAAAGTAACAATACCAACAAAGCAATTCTCGGAAGGACATCTTATTTTTATAACAGAGTGTGCAGAACTCACCAGAGGCGGGTGTAAGTGATTGGAAGGATGTGACACTCTTCCTCCCTTTTGTACTGTGTGGCTTTGTTGTTTTGTACACTTAGAAGTGAACCTGGCATTTTGTTGTTACCCCCTTTAAGGTCTTGTCTTTATGATGATGACGATGTTAGCCCGAGGCTGAGTTCCCTGCCAACTTTCAGCCTTAGGGGTTGATAAGTTTTTCCCTTTTAAAGTATCTTCTTTTCACTACTGTGGGAAATAAACCTAGGGTTTTGGGAGGAAACTTGGATATTATTTCTTAATTATTTTTATCTGAACAATATTGAATGTGAATATTCCAATATTCACCTGTGACAAGTAGCATCACATCTTTATCAAAACATTTTATTCCATCTCTTGATTTTTGTTGTTGCTGCTGGGTTAGCATTTTTCTTCTCCCTTAGTTATTCAGTAGCAGAGGTAGAGTCATGGTAGAAGAAATTGGGGGACAGGACAAGAGCTACTCAGTGGTGAGTGTTCAGTAATCAGGAAACCAGAGGCTCCGGCCGGGCTTCCCTGGGGTGATCAAGCCCAGAAAGTTAGGTTGCTTCTTGTTACTTGCAGCCTCACATCTGAAAGTGGGGATGACAGTTTTGGGGAGCATAACATGCCCCACTACAGTGCGTCAGTTTCAGTGGGTGACATCATGAGAATTCATCCCAAACAACTACAGATATTTGAAGGGTTAACCCTGTTAGGCGTCTAAATAAAAGAGGCTTTTCTGGCACCTCTAGGAGAGACAACAGAGCTCTAAACCCCAGCATAAAACAGACCCCAGGGACTCGGAAGGGTCCAAGGAGAGGAAGTCATTAGCACTTGGAGCCGTCAAGAAAAACAGACTGTATTTAGTGAAAAAAGATGGATTTCCCCAAAGTTGTAAGGAAAATAATGATGACTAGGACAGGTTTATGAATAGAAGAGTTACTAGATGAAGTGCTTTTTAAAACTAATAATCAAGGCCCTAAATTCTGTACTGGTAACTTGTAATTCTGTCTTTTGACTGGTTAACTTCTAACTTTTAATATAAATGTACTTCTTCCAAGAATGCATTGCTGTCCTCAACTCACCCCAGTAGAGCCGCAGAAGGCTAAGGAGACACAGGCACCCTGGTTCTCAAGGCCCTGCTATAGGAAGAGGACAGACACTTTCTGTGGTTGATAGGAGGGTGGGGATTTTTGCAGGGTTACCGCAATCACCATAAAACAGATTCAGGAAGTAGCAGCTGTCTCACTTAAATGCAAGCCACAGTATCCCAAGAGTCAAATACATGTTGGACCCACAGAGAGGGAGCCTGCCATCCTCAGGGGGTCTCTGACTGGCTCTGAGAAGTGGTTCCTTCCAAGCAAAGTGAGGTGTTTGAAGGGCATGGGACCAGCGGGACAGGAGCAGGAATTTTGAGTGTGATTCACAGCGCCCTGCCTCCGTCCAGTGCCTTTCAAACATGAATGTTACAACCAGATAGAAGATCACTAAAACCAGCACACAGAAAGGGCTGATGCCATACAGTAGCAAATGTGTCTGGGAACACTTAATGAGACACGCTGGGGGGGGGGCAGTCTTCACAGTTGAGGTGCAGAGCCACTAATTATTGGTGGGGTCCCAAAGGGAGAGAAATAAAGGATCTTAGTTCATATTTGGTTTGGGAAAACACCAGTTGCATGGGGAAAATCATCTAAAAGCTATACAAACAAGTACAATTGTTACAGTAATTATGAGGTTTGATAGGTCTTATTCAATGTTTATTTTCTTTTGCCCGGCTTAGCAAGGCTTTCCCTCCCCACTTTCTTTCTTTCTTTTGTGGGAGTGGAAGGGTTGTACTGAAGATCAAGCTCAGCATGAACTCCACAATGGGGGGTTTGTTTTTTGGGGTCTTTCTGAGGCAGGGCCTTGAGCTCACTTTGCAGCCCAGGCTGGTCTTGAACTCACAACAATCCTCCTGCCTCAGCCTCCCAAGTGCTGGGTTTCCAGGCATGTGCAACCATGCCAGGCTGAGGTTTTTATTTTATTTTATTTTGAGACAAAATCACTAAGTTGCTCAGACTGGCCTTGCACTTTCTAGCTTCCTGGCTCAGCCTACCAAGTAGGTATGATTGCAGGTATACATCACCATAACCAGCTCCTGGCAACTTTTTCTGTGTTTATATGCTACTGGAGATTGAGCCCAAGGCCTCTGTACTGTGCTACAGCCCCAGCCATTTTTTTACTTTTTATTTTTGAGACAGGATCTCACTAAGTTGCAAAGCTATACAGTCTGGTTTTGAGTATGCAATCATACTGCCTCAGCCTCCCAGAGTACTGGAATTACAGGTGTGCACCACCACGCTTTGCTTAATTCCAGTTTATAAACTAAAATCTGAAACACTGTCCCCCATATCCCAACTTTCACTAATTGAACTAATATTAACTCTTGGTCTGCTTTGTTAAACCTTACCAAGTTACCCATGACTTTTTACCTTATCCTTTATTGCATGAGAATTTAAGGATCTTTCATAGGCTTCAAGACATTATCAAGCCAGGAGAAAAGTACAAAGGGAAACACTGAAAAGGAACTGAAGAATGTAAACAGATAGTTGACAAAAAGCAGAAAAATGTTTCAAAAAATAAAGAAAATAACAAGCACTTACTATACACCTGCAATGGCTCTGTGTATGTGACATAGGTATTTTATCATAGGATAACACTGCAAGGTAGCACTGTAAACTATGTCCATTTTACAGATAAAGTGATTGAGGGCATAAAAATTTTTGCCCAAAGTCACACAGCTAGTAGGTAGAGGGAGTGGCTTTAAACATAAGGTTTGGCTTCAGGCTATCCTCTCAACTATTTTACTATGCAATCACTGAAATCAATATGCATTTGTCAAATATCTGGTACCCAGAGGGCACTGAGTAAGATGAAGCAAGAAAAATAGGATTTTGTTATAAGAAGCTCATAATGTTTTGAGGAACACCTATAGCTAATTTATTATGGAAACTATTAAGATGTAATGACTTAGCCAGGTAGAAAAAACTTCAGATTTCTAATCCAAGTTGAGATCTCATTAGTGGCTTGAAGAATATTAGGTATAGAACTGATATAGGTGTGAAAAGACCCTTAAAGGAGGTTAAATTATAGGTAAATTAATCAATCATAGCAGTAACTGTTAAATAAATAAATAAAATTGATTTCAGACTAGTTTA
Source organism: Dinomys branickii (assembly GCA_004027595.1). NCBI lineage: Eukaryota > Metazoa > Chordata > Mammalia > Rodentia > Dinomyidae > Dinomys > Dinomys branickii. The sequence goes on along the minus strand of PVLD010014593.1, from coordinate 1,935 downwards.
ACCAGTTTTTGGCAAATATTTTGGGTTTGTTTGATCAGAAGGATTGGCTTCAGATGAAAACCTTATTGAGCACCTACCATGAAAACGAGAGCTGTGGCTTAATGGTGCATACCTGTACTTCTAGTACTTCTGAGGCTCAGGCAGGAGAGGTCTGAGCTACACTGTGCATTCAAGGCCAGTCTGGACAAGGTAGACTCTGTCTCAAAAAACAAAAACAAACGAAAAACAAAACAAAAAAACCACAAATGAGAGCCTTGCTACTGAGATGAATACGTTATCTCTGCCTTAGAGTTGCAGGGCAGACTCACCCGAAGGGCTTATTACACAACATTAATAGGCCCTACCCTAGACTTTCCAATTCACTAGGTCTAGGGTGTGACCAGAGAACAGCTAGTTCCAACAAGTTCCTGGGTGATGTGATGCCTCCCATGGGGGATTACACTGATCCCAAAGGGACTGGGAAGAAGGCTGGCACTAGGGAGGCCTTTATATCTGAGTTCCTAATAGAAGACCAAGGAGGAAGGGGGTTCTGGGCAAAGCTTAGCATTTGCAAAGCGGTAACGCCTGCCAGAGTTCTTGGAAAGCAAGCAGTTCAGGATGTTTGGGAAGCAAAGAAAAGTAAGGGGAACCCCAGGAGGAGAAGTAGCCCTTCTGTGAGGCCAAGGAGCTCGACCTATGGCTGCAGCCTTTGGAGGTAGAAGGGTTGCAATTCAGACAAGAAACAGTAATAATTTCCCACAATGCTCCTTGACTCCCATCAAAGTGAGTGATAATTGCTGTGTACTTTAAAAAACGAGAAAACGAAGCTTAATTGTATAACAGAACTAAAAGCAATTATTTCTAAATGATATGTTCCCAGAAAAAATTTCAAAAATGAGCTGTATCTTTGACACACAGGGAGGTCTATTAGGTATTTTGTGTTAGAAACTCAAGACAACTTTATTTAATGCCATCACACAATATATACATAAAAGCACTTCAGCTGTTTTCTTCATTTCTGATTGTTACTATCTGTGAAGGGAATATAGTTGATTTTTTTTCTAGGCAGTTTTTGACATTTAAAATAATGTCCTAAGCCCAAGGGGTAGGAATTTTCATTACTTAGGTTTACTTTTCATAAATCAAATCATTGGTTTGTATAATGGTATCCAACAGCATTTGTTCTACACTAAGAATCAAAAGAAAAAAGAACATTATAAATGGATATTAATACCTTAAATATATTTAAGATTAGTAGAAAATTGAAGCCAAAATAATGGGCATTTATCAAGGATTGCATTGAGACATAATGTTGGTAAATACTTCAGTACAAAGAGGCAGATAAAACTAAGGATAAGAATTTAGAAAAAAAAGGACATTCAAGTTTTAAACAGAAAAATGAAACAAGAGGGATTTTATGCCTTTCATTCAAGAGCTATAATTCACCAATACAAATCACCTATAACAGCTGCTTACACAGCAATGGGACCCACTAAGGGCAAGTTGTGTTCTTTAGAAGTACATGCTGCAAAGGAAACATGTAATGTATAAACAGTTTGTAAATGCAGCTGTGAACGAGCAATTCCTGTGAACAATAGGTGGAAGGGAAAATGCTGCTCAGAACACAAGAGGCAAAGCCAAAGAAATTTAATAAAAATTCATGTGACCATCAAATGAAGTGTAGGGGGAGGGGACTCTTTTCTGCATATAAACAAGTTTCCTCCTGGAGCAAGCAGCTTAATTCTAAAAACAAGTAAGTGAGAACTCAGGAAGATGGCGACCGGGTGAGCAGCAAGGGAGCGAACCTCCTTAATAAACACCACCAGCTCGAGACAGACTTGGTGAGCGTGAATGCCGGAACCTCGGCTGGGAAGTTTAAACTGGGCGTATTTCTCTGAGATGCCGGGGGAGATGTGGTAGGGCGGACCAGGCTGCCGGGGCGAGACGTGGGAAAGT
>PVLD010014592.1:0-51758 GCA_004027595.1 Dinomys branickii | reverse complement strand
CTGCTACCCCGGTGCATTGTGGGCGCACGGTCCGTTGTTCATTTGCCATTCGACCTCCGCCAGGGCCTGGTCGGACGGAAGCGTTCCGCCGCTCTATTGTCGGCTCGCTATGCGGCGGAGCCCGGCGGCGTAGCGCGCCTCTCGCCCTCGGCGCCTCGGGAGCCGCGGCGGCGTCGGCACTGCCGGGCGCCCGGAGGCGGCTGCGGCTGCGGTGCGGGGTCGGCGGCCGCGCGCGGTCAGAGGAGACGGCCGCGGGGCTCGCACTACTCCGCCGCTCAACTTCGAAGGCCCGCGCGCCGCCCCCTTCTCCGCGCGGGACGCTGCCCGGACGCGGCGGCGGGGCGGAGGACGGCCCGGCGGCCGCAGGCGGCAGCGCGCGCGGCGGCCCCGAGCCGGCGGAGGGTGAGGCCGAGCCCCGAGCGCCGCGGGCGGGGGCGGGCGCGGGCGGCGCGGGGCCGCGGGTGCGAGCGCGCGGGACGCGGCCCGAGGCCGGGCGCCGGCCGGGGCGGCGGGCGGCGGCGCGCGCCATGTCGTTCAGTGAGATGAACCGTAGGACGCTGGCGTTCCGAGGCGGCGGGTTGGTCCCCGCTGGCGGCGGCTCCGCGAACAATAACGCTGGCGGGGAGGCCTCGGCTTGGCCCCAGCCGCGGCCGCCCGCGCCCCCGCAGCCCGGGGGGCGCGGAGCCGACGAGGAAATGGAGTTGGAGGGCCTGGAGCCCCAGGACGCCGAGGCCGCCGCCGAGGAGGCCCGCGAGCCGCTGCTCCCGCAGGACGCGGGCGGCCCCGCCTCGCTGGGCGGCGGCGGCGCGGGGGGCCCCCTGCTCGCGGAGAGGAACCGGCGGACTCTGGCCTTCCGCGGGGGCGCCGGCGGGGGTCTCGGTAACAATGGCCCGGGCCGCGGCCGGCCCGAGACCCCAGCGTGGCCCCTGCGGCGCTGCAGTGGGCGCGGGCCGGCCGCCGCCGAGCTGGAGCCGGACGCGCTGGAAGGCAAGGAGCTGATGCAGGACGGCGCGTCCCAGAGCGACAACACGGAGGACGAGGAGGAGGGCGCGAGCCCGGCCGACGGCAGCGGCGCGGAGGGCGGCAGCTGCGGCCACGGCGGGGACGAGGCGGAGGGCGGCGGCGAGCCGGTCCAGCACTTGGCGCTCGCGCGGCCCAAGACCCTCATGCAGAAGCTGCAGTGCTCCTTCCAGGCCTCCTGGCTCAAGGACTTTCCCTGGCTGCGCTACTCCGACGACACCGGCCTTATGTTTTGCGGCTGGTGCCAGAAGGCCCCGGAGGACGGGGGCAACGGAGACCTTCCGCAAGCGGGGCACGATGAGCTTTCGCGAGGGACCCGCACCTACAAGAAGACCCTGCTCCTGAGGCACCACGTTTCCGCCGAGCACAAACTCCACGAAGCCAACGCCCAGGTACGTCCCGCACAGCTGCTGCTGCTTTTCGAGATGCTTTGGGGAAGGTGGATCAGCTTTGAAAACCCCCGTCCGGGCGAAGGCGTCCTCCGGGTGGAGAGGTGCGGGCAGCGTCTTCGCGGGGGTCAGAGGACCGGGGAACAAAGTTTGCAAAAGTTGTGTAGGGGAGAATGGAATGACAGCGCTTAATTTGTATTATTTTTTACGACTAGACATAGTTGCTTATCAGATTGAGTTACAAAGGAGATTAAGGAAAGTGACGTGGTGTTTTAACCTGAAAGATTGAGTTTGGGTCGAAAGTGTGATTAGCTGTGATTTTAGACAAGCCTGCTTACGTTGAAGACAGTGTGCTAGAGGAAGTCAGTCTGGCTACTCTTCATGAGGAGAGAGAACAATTTCTTTGAGTTTTGTCCAATGCTTTCACTGTTAGAAAAACATCCATCCATCCAAATTCTTGTATTGAGTCAAAATAATGTGAAATGTGAAAGCTATATGTAAATACAGAGGAAGCTGTTTGAGTAACGCTTTCCAGTTGTGAATAGTTCTACTGAATTCTCTTGCACTTACTGAACTTTATCACCAGAGATTGCTTTCGGTAAATTATTGTCGTTTTTACTTGTTTACTTCTACTTGGCTGTGAACTTTTGGTATTCTTTAATTCAAAAGCCTTATAAACACAGTTTATACGAAGTACTTATAATTTGTACCAAATATTGTAGTTGATTTGGGCAGGTAGAAAATTTATTTACCGAACTTGAAAGTCAGAAGTCCTTAGTTACAAAACAAGCTGTGGAATAGTTTTTAGTTCTTATTTTAACATTTCTAAAGATAGTAGCCTAACCAATTTGATAGCCCTTTTCAAGCCAAATAGCTGTTGATGAGACCTTTTTTATGCCTTTGGACAACCTGTGGTGATGGATGAAGTGTCATTCTTTTATATCGGTAGCCAGTCATTGATTTTAGGAAGTCAGCACTCGGGTATTGGTCGCTCTCTGTGGTGTTTATGGGAGCGATCTTGCCTTTCAGCACACTTACACTGGCGTTAATTGTGCACACCAGTAATCTTACAGACACAGCATAAAAATTTCTTAGAAGTTAGGGTTTTAACTTTAAAGCATAAGTTTTTTTTTTCCCCCCACCCTCAGTGGGCTGCCTGATAGTTTTGGTTCTGTGGGTTTTTTTTTTTAATAGAAATTTCAGTTGCTTAAGCCTTGCAAAGAAGGTCATTTAAAGATAGAAAGCCCAGAAAGGTTAAGTAAATGGTCCTGAGACCAAAACCTGTAAGGATTTCTAACAGAAAAAGAAAAAGAAATGAATTTGGAGGAACTCTGTCGAATCTTGGTTTTCTGTAGTTACTAGTTTTGTGAGCTTGGCCAAGGAGATGTAACATTTTCTTGGCTTCTGTATGCCAAATACATTTATGCTACTCTGTGAAATATCTTTTGTTTTACAGGAAAGGACTCTAAGAGGGTTAAATAAAGTGGTCCTGCAGTTACTTAGTAGGATGATGGAAGCAGCAGACCTTTGAAAATGAAAGCTGAATTTTCTAAATAATCTAGTGGGTTGTTGAGGAAATTTTAAAAGGCACTTGGAGTGAACTCTCTAATACCTCCCCCTTACACCTTTGGTCTCTCTACTGGGAATTTAACCCAGGGGCACTCTCATCACTGTGTTACGGCCCCAACCCTTTTTATTTTATTTTGAGATGGGAAGTTTCCCCCAGTTGCTCAGGCTGACCTAACTTGTGACCCTCCTGCCTCATCCTTCTAAGTAGCTGGGATTACAGGCATGCCTTGGTGAATCAACAGCGGACCAGTTCTTATCAGCAGCTCTGAATGGGAATGCAAATTATAATTAGCAGTTTAGTGAATTTGAAATCAAAGGTGGGAGGATTTAGTTGGATGACCTGGTAGATTTAGGTATGGATGCTGCCTTCTTTAGATACATATCTAGATCGTAGAATTCATTCCAAGTTAACTTTTTTAACTTGACCTCTGAAATATCCTTTCTTCTTTCCTCACTGAAATTGCCCTTTACTATAATCTATTAGGCCATGTTCTTTAAGGACATTTTTCTGTTTAATTTAGTAAATCCTGTTTGTACTAAGCCTCTTTATTAGTTCCTCTGTCTTTTTGGTCTCTTTGATTGAGTTTTGGTATTTTTACTTTGAATTGATCCTTGTCATGTCTCTGATTTCTGTGTAACCTGAGCGTAGGGAATATCTTCCTGTCCCGCAAATCTCTGTCTTGTTAGTATGAGGGATGGGTTCCTCATTTGTCTTAGTTCTTTGGGTAGAGCTCAGCTTTTTTTTTTCCTTCTGTTCCCCGCAGCCACTGATCACCTGTAGGAGGGGGTATAACATAGCTTGTGAGAGTCTTCTGGGGCAGCAGCTCACAATCTTGGGTCCTGACTCTACTCTCAGCAGGAAAGTTAGCTAACTTCCAGTTTCCTCACATATGTGAAGTGTGTGTGCTGAACCACTTAGTAAATAACAACTTGTTATCATGATTACTTACTTTGAGGTTGTTTTTTTTTTTTTTTTTTTTTTTTTGACAGGGCCTCCCTGTGTAGTCTAGGCTGATCAGGTAACTGGTACCAGATTCTTTTTTTTTTGAGTTAAGTTCTCACTATGCATTACAGGCTGGACTTGAGCTCACTTTGTAGCCCAGGCTGGCCTCCAACTTAGAACAATCCTCCTGCTTCAGCCTCCTATGTGCTGGAATTACAAGTGTGCACCACCACTCTCAGCTAAGATTTGGTTTTTTAAGGCAACACTAGAGTCTAGGGCCTTACAAAAGTTTGGCAAGCTCTTGACCACTAAGCTAGACCCCAGCAATTTTTTTTTTTTCCAGCAGGGTCTGGTGATTTCTTCCAGTCTGGTCTTGAACTCACTGCAGTCCTCCTGCCTCAGCCTCTTGAGTGCTGGGATCACAGGTGTGTGACACCATGCCAGGCTAGTGTCACCAATTTTGTCAGTTTGTTTTTTGAGACAGGGCTTCACTAAGTGTTCCAAGCTAAGGTCACATTTTCTGTGTACCCAAGACTGGCCTTGAGTTCCCAAGCTGATTGCCGTATTCAGCCTTGTGCGTGCTGGGATTATGGGCGTGTACCACACCACACTGGCGGTTTTGCCACTCTCATGGAATTTTTTTTTTTTTTTTTTTTTTTTTGAGACAGAATCTCACTATGTAGTTCAGACTGGCTTTGAACTGTCACTAGGTATTCCAGGCTGGCCTCAAACTCACAGCGATCCTCCTGCCTTAGCCTCCCAAGGGCTGGGATTACAGCTGTGCACCCCTACGCCTGGCTTGGAAGTACTCTTGATTCTAGAGAGCTGGCTATTTATCCTTTTTATACCTTTTGAGACTTGGCCATCAGAGTCTGAGCATTTTGAGCCAGTTTTTCATCATATATGTAATTTCTCCTTAGCTTCATAAATAGTGTGTTGCATTAGCTTTTTCTTAAACATTCAAGTGAGAATTTTAGAATTTAGGCAACAGTTAGGGCCTGATGTCGTTCACTCCCTTTATTTTCTCCTTTTGTTAATTTTTTGGTGGTGCTGGGGATCACCAAGGCCTTGTATATGTTAGGCAATTACTCTGTTACTGAGCTACATCTCCAGCCCTTTTCCTGCTCAAAAAACTTTTTTAAGAGGAGTGGGCAGGTCTTAATATTCACTAAGGGTTACTTTTATTTTTCATATTTTCTATAAAAACAGCTCTGTATTAATATTTTTGGTGGTGACCAAAAATGAACACATTCTTTAAAAGTTTGAGTTTTTTTGAGATGGAATCTTACTCTGTTGCTTAGGGTAGCCTCAATTTTCTAGGCTCGAACAATCTTCTTGCCTCACCGTCCCTAGTAGCTGGGACTACAGGCATGTACCATCACACATCTGGCTTTGATATTCTTCTTTTAATGGTACCTTAGCTATTTTTTAAACTTGCGCTTGCCAGGTAGGTGCTGTGCCGTTTTTTAAACATTTTAAGATTATTTATGTAGCTCTGGGGTTGAACCCAGGGCCTTCACACAACACTACACAATCAGCTGCTTTTATTTAGTTTGATACTGGGTCTTGGTAAGTCCTCAAGTTACGCAGGCTGGGCTTGGAGTCCTGCTTCATCTTCCCAGAGTGTTGGGATTATAGGTATGTGCCACCAAGCCCGGTTTGTACTTCAGTATAAAGAGCTGCTTCTGGGGATAGTCATACCAAGGTTTGAAACCAGGAGATGTGAGCTATACCTCCAGCTCTTTAATTTAATTTATGTCTTTTTGAGGCAGAGTCTCACTATGCAGTTCAGGCTGGTCTTGAGCTCACTTTGTAACTCAGGCTGATGACAATCCTGCCTCAGCCTCCCAAGTGCTGGGATTATAGGCATGTGTCACCATGCCAAGCTGCCTCCAGTTCTTTTTTTAAAAAGTTTTAAGATGGGTCCTTCACTAAGTGGTCCATGCTGGCCTTGAACTTCCTGTCCCCCTGCTTTGGCCTCCTCTCCCCAGCAGCCAGGTTACTGGTGTGTGCCCATAACAGCCTGCTGGGAGTCGGTATTTTTTTATTTTTTTGAGTCAGGGACTCGCTGTGTAGCCCAGGCTGGCCTGGAACTTGGAGTCACCCTCCTGCCTCAGTCTCCCAAGTACTGGGATCACAGGCGTGTGCCACCTTGCCTGTACTGCACACTAACTAGTTACACCCCTGGAGTTCCATAAACATGCTTTCTGAAACTGTGTTCAGAGCCTTCTGTCACAGAGGTATCCCTGTATTTATAAGGAATGCAGTTGATTGGTTTTGTTTTTTGAGAGGGGCAGAGAGTACTAACTGCATTGGTTTTTTGGAGGTTTTTTTTTGCATTTTTAGTTTGAGTAACAACTGGACTGTATCTTTAGGGTCAATCAAGTTCAATGTTTAGCTCTTTCAGGACTTGACCATTTGGCCAGAGGATTTAAATATGCTTTAATTACGATTATCACTGTCTTAATTCAAACCACTTTCTATCCAGTTGTCAAATTTTCTAGCCTCAATTACCTGACTTGTCAACTCTTTCCATTTTACTGACCCTACAACATGCACTTAAAATACTATAAATTAAACTTTCCAGAAATTAGTGAATTCAGACCAGGGATCTGATTGAAATTACTTGTTGGATTACGTTGATGTCAGGTGTAGCAAAGAAGGCAAGGTGGACCTGCCAGCCCTGGGGAAGAGTGAGGCCTGGAACTGACTTCTTGGTTTGCTCTTAAAGGTCTGGAGGAAAAGTCCAAAAGACCTTTGATGGAAAGGAGAAGTAGATACTACAGAAAAAACAGTGGCCCAAATCACTGTTGTGTAATACTCAAAATTCATTATATTGGATTCAGTGAAAATTGGTTTATTTCTCCTGTGGTTTTCAAATTTTTGGCAGTGCACCTTACTCTTTGTTTGATTTTTGAGACAGAGTTTCACTATGGAGTACAGGCTAGTCTTGAACTTGGAACGATCCTCCTGCATCAGCCTGCCTAGTGCTGGGATTACAGACATGCACCGCCATGCCTGCCAGTGCAATTTGCTGTATAGGCTTGGCTTTCTTTCCCCTTAAACTTAACTATGTTAGGTAGGTACAAGACACTAGGGATAATTTATAAATAAGACTTTCCCTGCCCTCGAGGAACTTGCTTGTATTGTAAGGAGACAGACATGAGAATAGAATAGTACAGATGCCATGGTGGAAGTATGTGCAGGCTACAGTGAAGATAATAAAGGAAGGGACTGATCATTTCTACATGTAAAGGTCGGAAGAAGCTTGTAGCACTGGCTCTTAATTATGTAAATGAATAAGAGCATACTCTGGAACTACAGGAAAATGAAGAATGGTGTCTTTTTTCTTTTTTTTTTTTTTTGGTCTTTTTTTGTCTTTTTGAGACAGGATGTTGCTATGCAATTCAGGCTGGCTTTGAGCTCACTTTGTATCCCAGGCTGGGCAACGATCCTCCTGCCTCAGCCTCCCAAGTGCTGGGATTACAGGCTTGGTTTGCTTTGGTTTTATTTTTTTGAGAAAGGGTCTTAGTGTAGTCCAGGCTGGCTTGGAACTCATAATCCTCTTGCTTCAGCTTCCTGAGTGCTAGGATTACAGGTCTGAGCCCGAGTTCACGAAGAGTGGTGCCATGATGGTATTTTTCTTTGAGAAAGGTATAGTTTAGAGGCACCTGTGTTTTTGTGTGAGGGGCACTTAAAATTTCAAGAACAAGCTGGTGGTGAAGCATATTTTTGGTAATCAAGTTGGTAGGATGTTTTACCTTTAAGTCTGTCTCCGTTCTCCTCTGCCGCACACTTAAATTTTATGTGGATAGTGTTTAAGGCGCAGGAGAGTCCCATTTTAATGAAGGGCATTGTAGCCATGATCAGAGGGCTGTAGAGAATAGCTTCCTGTATCCCTACCAACAGCTAGTCTGTTGCTGTCCCTGGTGGCACCTTGGCACCACATTTGCTACCCCAGCCTTTATCCTCATATTTTTGCATAATGGTGAAAATTTTTTCTAAAATTCTTCAGTGGTAGCAAAGTTTTATTAAAGGTAGTAAAAGAAACAGGCTCTGCAGAGTGAGTTGAGCCAAGTAAAAGTAGGAAAAGAAGTATACTTTACAGCATGAGGGCGGGCCACCATGCAAGCAAGAATACAGTGACCTAAAATTTGAATTTGGAAATGGAACTTAGTATTTTCTTCCAAAGTATTGTTCTAGTGGGTTGCTGCTACAAAATACAAGTTTTGATGTTCTAATATTTTTAGCTTAAGCTTTGATACTTGCATTGGAAATATGTCTTTTCCACTAATCCATTTATTAAAATAAGGACTGAGATTTTGAGAGAAGTAAATAGTATTTTCCTGATATTAGTGGATTGACTATAAGCTGTTGAAGATGAAATTTGTACTATAGTACTTGGAGCTAAAATTAGCTTCTCCTCCTCAGAAACAGTAGTGGTCTTGTGTTCCACAAGCAGTGTGGAATAAGTGTGAGCTAAGTTGTGTTTTCCTTTTTAGACAGTTTTATACTTGAAAAAACTCATGGTATAAATATTTACAAGTCTTCATCAGGTTTTTTTTGGTTTTTTTTTGGTCTTTTTGTCTTTTTGAGACAGCATATCGCTCTGCAGTTCAGGCTCTCCTTGAGCTCACTTTGTAGCCCAGGCTGGGCTCAAACTCACAACAACCTGCCTCAGTCTCTCGAGTGCTATGTTTATCAGTCTATAACTGTTGGTACCTAATGCTACCAAAATATTAACTGGAAATAGAATATTAGAAAAGGAACCAAAGAGAGCGATACCTGGAATTTTTAGGAACCTACTTGACTTTGTGTTTGGTTTTAAAAATTTCTTAATTTCTGTAATTCAGCAAATATTGAGAGTTTATTTTGTTGTTGTGTGCATATTTAGCTGTTTTACCCAAATCCTTAAGTAATGATCTCCTTGGAGAGCACACATATTCTTGACTGGGAAAATGTTTCATTTTGAAGGGGATAGTTAGTAGCCTTAATAGCTGTTACACACATCATAGGGGCTGCAGTTGCAGCTCAGAGGTAGAATGCTTGTTAGCCTATGCAGAGTCCCTGGTTTTAAGCCTGGCACCACAAACAAAACAGTCCCAGCACACTAGAGGCTGCAGCAGAAGAATCCCAAGTTTGAGCTCAGCCTAGGCAAGTTAGTGACTTAGTGAGACCCCACCTCTGAATAAAAAATTAGAAAGGGCTAGATTTGTAGCTCAGTGTGAAGGCCCTGGGTTCAGTCCTCAGTGCCACAAAAAAGAAAGAAAAAAAACCCCTAAAAATCACAAAACACATAGCACCATCATATAGTCTTTTTACTAAGTAATGAAAATAAAATTGTAATATTAAAAAATCAGGAGGTAAGCTGGGTGTGGTGGCTCAGGCCTGTAATCCCAGCTCTTGGGAGGCTGAGGTAGGAGGATCACTGCTAGTTCAAGGCCAGCCTGGGCTACAAAGTGAGTTCAAGGGCCAGTCTGACTGCAGAGTTGAGACCCTGTCTCAAAAATAAAAAACAAAAAATAGTAGCTAAACAGCTACTTTTTTTTTTTTTTTTTGGTAGAGCTTGTATCAAAATAGAATGGACAGATATTTTAGTAGTTGGGCTTTTGACTTAACGTTTGTGTTTATGTGTTCCTTAGGGTGGAACTCACGGTGTTTGCACTGAACTATAATTCTAGCCTCCCTCCCTTTTATATTGAGACAGGGTCCATGCTGGCTTCAAACTTGCAATCCTCCTGCCTCAGCCTCCCAGTTGACTGAGTTATTTTTAAAAGTACATATGGATCCAGGCACAAATGTGCTTTTAAAAAGTTTGAGTCCAGTCTGGGCAATTTAGCAAGCCTATCCTGTCTGAAAATCTTGAAGGGCAAAGGATGTTACTTGGTGGTAGAGGCCTTGGCTAGGATGTCAAAGCCCTGGTGACTCCCAGCACTGGGGGGAAAAAAAAATGAGGACATGTGGTGAAATAAATGCAGAGACATTTCTTCACGTTGGTGGGACCAGCTGGAGAACGCAGGGTGCAGTGACCATGCCCCATGATTACGCCTACAGGTAAGACAGTCACCTCCGAGGGAGAGAGAGGGAGGGACAGAGGGAGGGACAGAGAGACACAGACAGAGTGTATGTGTGTGTTTTGGGTACTAGGAGCAACATTCAGGACCTTTGCACTTACTTCCCAGGCAGCTACTTGTGCCTCTGAGCTGTATCACCGGTCCTCCAAAGTGTTGTGAACTGCTTAGTATTTAAATTTAGGCAGTTCTTAACTTATAAATACTAACTCACTACTTCCATGAACACTTAATAGATGTTTGCAAATTTTACTGTTTAAATTTTTTTTTCTAAGTATTCATACTTTCATTGCAGTATCTATTAGTTACAAGTTTGAAGCAAGTGAGCTTTCTGGCCAGGTAGAGCGTGCATATAAGGTTTAATGCCAGGCCTGCATCAAAGATTCCTCCTTTATGTTCAAAATTTTCTGTAGAGAGCATAGGCAAATCAGTAAACAAAAAAAAAATTTTTTTTTTTGGTCCTTTTGAGGTAGGGGGTCTGTATGCAGTTCAGGCTGGCCTTGAGCTCACTTTGTAGCTTTGTAGCTCAGGTTGGTCTTGAACTTGCAACAATTCTCCTGCCTTAGCCTCCTGAGTGCTGGGATTACACATTTGCCACCATGCTTGGCCTCAAATCAGTAAATTGTATTCAGATAGTTTTAAAAGGGAAAATGAGGAAGCACTATGATGCTTTTATAGAAACTTACTGTAACTGTAATTACTACTGTGCTAGTTTTTTTGAGACAGGGTATTGCTATATAGCTCAGGCTGGCCTAATATAGTCTAGGCTGGCCTCAAATTTGTAATGATCTTTCTGCCTCAGCCTCAGCCTCAGCCTCAGCCTCCCAAGTGCTGGTCTTACAGACATGTACTACCACCATTACAGCCCAGTAACGGTAATTATTACAGCATTTTCAATGCTTTATTCTTTATATATTTGCACAAGCCCTATTTTCATTCCTTTTTGCTGAATGTTTTGAAATTTCATAACATCATGGTTAATATGCAAATCTAGGTTAAATAAAACAGCTTCTTAGGCCTGAAGGTATATCTTACCAGTAAAACCCTTGTGTATGCAAGAGGCCCTCAGTTCGATCCCCAGAACTATAAAAAAAAACACTTTTTTAAAAAAAACCTAATTTCATTTCCCTAATCCCTCAAAAGCAAAAATTTGGAAGTTACTCATTAATGGATTTGTATTAATTACTCTACCCTTGACTGTTGATCTGCTTGTTTATATGACTGTTTTGGTAGGAGAGAAAGTAGCCAATGGGGAGCAGGAGGCATTTTGGTACAAAAGGGTAGGGATCAGGGTGGGGAGGTTGGCTGTGGTGGAAAGGCGCTGTGCGCCTGAGGTGCTAGGCTGAGTTGGGAATGCTGTCGGGGGCAAACTGGAAAGGAACAGGTCTCTACCCCCATACTTCATTCAGTAGTGATCATAACTTCAAATTAGAAGGGTTATCCATACTGCTTCAGTATTTCTGTGGGTAGGGAAGTGTTCTGCAATTGTAATATAGTATCTTGGTTGTTTCAGTTGACTACCTGGGAACAGCAAGAAATCTGGATGGGTTGTGGTTTAGTTTCAGAAAATTGGGATTATTGTGTATATTGCCTCTATGACCAGGACTCAACAGTAAAACTAATATTTTTATAACTTAGTCGTACCCACCATTGGGTTGAACGGAGTTTTGTGATTATTTTGGAATCCACTATTTAGATGGTTTGTTCCTGTAAGAACTCAGTTTGCATTCCTGCCTTGCCAACACCTCTCCCCTCCTGCTGCCCTTTCAGCATGTTTATACTCTAGCCTACATCATGTTTTTCTTCATTCTCATAAAATCGTGGATATATATTTGTTTCTTGTTTTGGTTTTCCAGTATTAAGCACTGGGCCAGGGGCTCTCTACCACTGAGCTACATTCCCAGTCTTTTTTTTTTTGAAGACAGTTTCACTAAGTTGCCTGAGCAGGACTCAAACTTGGAATCCTCCTTCCTCAGCATCCCTCAATGGTGGGGTTACAGTGTGTATTTTGTTATTTTATAGAAGTGACCTATAATTAACATTTTGTATAAAAAAATCTAACACAAAAACAAGGCCAGCATTTTCATTTGTCCTTTTAGAAAGGCATTAGGTGTTTTTCTCTTGGGGGAAAAATGATAATTTCAGTTATTTACCAAAGTTACTACACTGTGCTAACCACTATTCAAAGTGATAGGGATATAGAGCTCTGCCTAGAGGGAGCTACCTGCTTAGTCACCTGGTGAAGAAAGTCATAAGATTGTTAATTATAACTAATGTTTGTCACTGCTTTGTGCTTGTAAGAAAAAGATGCAGGAATTGTGACTTACTCAAGGTTAGACAGTTAATTGGTACAGGCAGCATTCTGAAATTAGATCATACACCTATGTCACACAACTGTTACGGAGGAGTTTACCCAAACTAGACTGATACCGTACAAACTAGGCTGATACCATACAATCCATACATGTATGATTGAGAAGCAAAATTCATATGATGACTGTCTAAGTTAGATAACTTGCCTTATACAGCTTACAGTGTTCTTGGCTCTGGAGATGAGGCATCTATTTGGAAGCTGATTAGGGAATTACGTAATTGGATCTTCCTGTAGTGGAAGCACAGTTTTTTCCTGTCTTTATCAGTAGTTACTTTAGAACTGGCATTGACATAAGCTGTTTGATAGCAGTGTATGCCAGGAATTTATATTTACATGGTGGTTTTTTTTTGTTGTTTGTTTGTTTTTTTTTTTTTTTGGTCTTTTTGAGACAGGGTCTTGATATGTAGTTCAGGCTGAGCTCACTTTGTAGCCCAGGCTGGTCTCGAACTTGCTGTGATACTCCTGCCTCAGCCTCCTGAGTGCTGGGATTATAAGCATGCACCCCCATGCCTGGCTAAAATTTACCTTTCAAACAGTACATGCCCACCATATTAAAACTTGGATATTTTAAGATCAGTTATCAACCAGAAGGTGATGCAGCAAAGGAATTCAATTCTAATACAGTTTCATAAGTATGTAAAACCCTGGACTGCAAGTAACTTTTTCTGCGAGTATTCTGTGAGAGGAACAGACATTTTTGATAGATTTGTAACTTGACAAATGAGCAGTGTCTTACAGTAATAGTAGTAATGCGGAATGTCACATGATCACAACTGAGCCTGAGGTTTCCCCCTCTCTTCCCCTTCTTCCTCCCTGCCTTCCTCCCCTCCTCTTGATCTCTCTCCCCAGGATTGTGGTGAGAGATCAGGTCCCAATGATAAGAGGTTATAGAGATCTCATTTACAGAGGAGAAAAAGGCAGAATTCCTCACTTCAAATGAGATTGGGGACATGTGTAAAATGTGGGAAACAGTACAAAATTTTGTAGAAAATGACCACCTAAATAAGATTGTAGCAGTGTGAGCAATCAGCCTGTTGAATGGCATTGTAATGTCACATTTCCACGAAATCCAAGATCAAGTATCATTGGATAAGTTCCATTGAAAATGCACAGAAGGAAAAAGATGCCACTGAGCCAGTAGATAGCATTGATTCCATTAATGATCGCTCTAAGCAATAACCCTCCTCTCTCTTGTCTCCCTCACACCAGCCACAAAGGTTTTCAAAGGTAAGTATGGGTTAATTGGCATGTTTTTCTTTGTATTTTATATTTTCTTCATTATTTTACATTGTAGTACTGTAATCACTTTTATATGAATATTTTAGGGTTGTGGAATGAGTCATCTGAGTTTCCATTATTTGTTATGGGGGAGTTCACTTTGATGTACAAGCGCTTTGGATGACAAGCATGTTTACAGAGTGAATTTTGCCTGCACACCAAGGTTTCACTGTAATCACTCTTTTCATTTTAATTTTAAATCTTAACTCACGTCTTTAGATTACATATGAAAGGAAGAACCAATAAAATACGGGTCCTCAGATAAGTTTCGTTTTTCTTACAATAGCGATGAATTATGCCACGTTCATTCCTTTCAACATTTGGGATTATGCTTCAGTCTCAAGATGTATAATAATTACTAATCTATATTTGAGTAGTACTTTTTAAAAAACTTACGTGGAGAATGATAATTTGTTTTCCTTGGATTGGGGCTCTAAAATACAAATAAAATGTTTTCCATTCACTTTCAGGAACCGGAAATACCAGCAGAGGAGGGGTACTGTGACTTCAATAGTAGGCCAAATGAGAATTCTTACTGCTATCAGCTTCTTCGACAACTAGATGAACAGAGAAAGAAAGATATTCTTTGTGATGTCAGCATTGTGGTGAATGGGAAAATCTTTAAAGCTCACAAGAACATACTGGTTGCAGGCAGCCGTTTCTTTAAGACTTTATATTGTGTCTCAAACAAAGACAGCCCTAACCAAAATAATACTACCCATTTAGATATTGCTTTAGTTCAAGGTTTCTCAGTCATCTTGGACTTCTTGTATTCTGGTAACCTGGTGCTCACTAGCCAAAACGCCATTGAAGTGATGACAGTGGCCAGCTACCTTCAGATGAGTGAAGTTGTGCACACTTGCCGAAACTTCATTAGAGACGCCTTAAGTATAAGCATTAAATCAGAAGCTCCGGAGTCTGTAGTTGTGGACTATAATAATAGAAAATCAATCAATAGAGACGGTCTGTCTTCATCGCGGGATCAGAAAATTGCCAGCTTTTGGGCAACGCAGAATCTTACCAATTTGGCAAGTAATATAAAAATGGAAAACGATGACTCTAATGTCGACGAGGTCCACCTGGAGGCCTTGCAGATGAGCGACAGCAACTGGACCCAGCGTGACTCCCCAGAGCCGGCCGGGCGCGAGTCCCTGGGCCCAGCCAAGGTGTTCATCTGGAATAATACAGGGTCCCAGGGCATCCAGGAGACTGGCAAAACGAGGAGGAAAAACCAAACAACAAAGAGATTTGTTTATAATACACCACCTAATCATGAAACAAATTTAGAAGATTCCTCAGTGATACAGCCACCTCTTGCCCATCCAGAAGAGAATAAGACCCTAACCATCAAGCAGGAACCAGGTAAATACTGTATTGTATATACAAAGACATCTCTGCATTGTGATTCTAATTAGAAGTTTTTCTTTCTTTTATCTGAGACGAGGTCTCACTATGTAGTCCAGGCTGGCATTGAAGTCGGTTATGTAACCTAGCTGATCTTCCTGCCTCAGCCTGCTGAGTGCTGGCAGTGGAGGCATATGCCACCACACTCAGCCCAAGATTAGTTATAATCTTGGGATGTATATTTTTCAGGGGTGGGGTGGGGTGAGGAGGTTGGGATAGGGTCTTACTATGTAGTGTAGGCTGGCCTTGAACTCTGATTATATAACCTAGGCTGGCCTCAAACTCAGTGATCCTCCTGCCTCAGCTTCCTGAGCACTGGCATTGCTTGGGTATGTTTTAAAATAACAGTTTAATTTTTTTTATTGCAAAAGTAATTAATGTGTAACAGTAACACTATATTTGAATGTTTATAGCAGATTAAGGGGAGAATCAGTCAAACACAAAATCTCTGGTATATTTTGTTTTGGAATGTATGTGTGAGTTTCTCAAAAGTTGTATTAGCCAATCTATAATGCAAATGCTTCTTTAGATGAGGTTAGATCTCCATAAACACATCGTAACATGAAACTAAGATGCACTTTTAATACACAGCTTACTGAAGTCATAGCTTAGACCAGCCTACCAGAAATGGACCCAGAATACTGTGTTAGCCTACCCTTGGGCAGTCTCATTAACATGGAACATATTTTACAAATGTTGAATACCTCATGAAATTTACTGAACAGTGTACTGAAAGTGAAAGAGAACGTTGTGTGGTGTGCTTTTGCATCACTATTCCCAGTCAAACCCTCTCAAGTTTGTCACTGCCTGTGAACCTCACTATGCAAGGCATTGTGTAGATTTCCTCATCTCATTTCCTCTGCTCACTATTTTACAACTAGTGCTAGAAAAGAGAGCCAGTAGTTGTAATATAAAATTATTTGGTCATTTTGGAACACTTGTGAGATCTAGTTTACATGCCCTCCCCCTTAGATATTTAAACACGTGTTTAATAGAATTTTGGTAATTTTGAGATTATTCTAATTTGTTTAGAGCTACTATTATGTTCTCACCACCAGTTTGTAGAGGAGAAATTGGAATAATTGTTAAGTTTGTCCGTGATCACCATCTCAGTTTTGTTCTTTTTTGCATTAGTAAAAGAGGCCTCCTTTTCTTCCATGTATACTAGAATCTTAGGATATCATATTGGTAATGGAGATTTGTTTTTAAAATGTATCAGACTGTAAATAGAAAATTTTGCTTTATCTTTAGTTTAACGTATTTTAGTTTGCCTAACCTTATTTCAAGAAGCAGCTCAGTGGGCTTGAGGTTTCTTATCTTAGGTTTGTCCCATACTTGCATATGTGATGTAATTGTGCCTCAAAGCACTGACTGATGTCTTGATGTCTGATTACCTGAGGATGGAATACTTTCTGCTGAAAAGAAAGACTGGTCCAGTTCCCAAATGGAAAAGTCTTTTTCAGCTTTGAGTTTAGGTTAGTTTATTATTTATTTAGTCAGTTAGTCACTCAGTCAGTCTTCTTGAGACAGCGGTTCAGGCTGGCCTTGAGCTCCATTGGTAGCCCAGGTTGGGCTACATCAAACTCCCAATGATCCTACTTCCTCAGCCTCCCAAGTGCTGGGATTACAGGTATGCACCACCATGCCTAGGTTGGGTTAGTTTAAATTGGTAAAATTTTATTTATGTGAAAAATAGCATATGTATATAAAAAATATTAGTAGTAGTTATACTTTCTATCAAGTGTTTAGCAATAAATGCCCCCAGGGAGTTTTGTTAAATAAAATATTAAGGGTAGAGATTGTTTAGCTGGTTCTTTTGTTTTGGTTTAATTTTATTACAGAAGACCTTGAAAGAGTTCTCAGAAATAGAGCTGCCTTGGCTTTCTGCTGAATGCATTATTCTAGCATAGCAGAAACCTTGTAGTGTACAAGTATATAGAATTATGTACCTACAGTTGCAAATGCACGCAGAACAAATTTCCATTAAAGAATAAGCAGATATTTTGGGCACTAGTTTGATGGGAAAACTAATTAGAGCTAACCCTATTAAAATTTTGTCTTTTGGGGGTTTTTGGCTTTCACTGTGCAGTTCAGGCTGGCCTGGAACTCCTTTGTAGCTCAGGCTGGCCTGGAGCTTGCAGAGATCTTCCTGCTCATTAAAATTATGGCCATGTATAATTTGAATGATTTAAAGAAAAGCAATAATTTTGAACCATAATGCATAGTTTGAAAAAATAGCAACACTACTAGCAATTTTGTTAGCATCTTAGCATACTAGTATGAATAGTATAGGTCTGTCATAAATTAATGGTTGGTAGTCTAGTTTGTCTTCAGTTTATCTCTTACATAGTAAAACACAATTACGTTTTTATATCATTGATAAAACCTTGGGATCTTGCGTAAACTCAGATTTGGTTTTATCGGTGGTATGCGACATTCCAACTGTTAAAGCTTTTTACAGCTTTTTAATGCCTTTAAATCTAATAACATTTGGGGGCAAAAAATGGGTCTTATGAAAACATGATTAGAGCGTAATAAGGTGCAGAACTAAAGGGTGAAAAACTTGGATTTGCTGGCCATGAGGTGAGGTAATCAGTTCTGCCATTTGCAGTGGGAGAGTAGTCAGGAACAAAATATAAATAAATGAATATGGAGGTATCCTGGTGAAACTTTTTCCTGCTGATTTTTGGTGTGGGACTCCTTGCTCTTCTCACTTTGTAGCCCAGTCTGGTCTTGAACTTCCAACGATTCTCCTGCCTCAGCCTCCCGAATGCTGGGATTATCGGCGTGCGTCACCACTCTCGGCTGAGTCTAGATTTCAGTATCTCAGTCATACTAGCAAATTCTACTCATTATAAATAATAGTACTGTGTACCGCATGCATATATGCAAGCAAAAATTAGCAAAGAAATTTTAAAAGTGCTAGTTATGGAAATAAATGAGATTACCCTTGTTTTTAATTGATCCTAAAGATCAAGATACTAAACAACCTAGAAGGAAGAAACATATCCATTCTATAGGATGGCAGACTTCCTAGTACTGACTTCTGAAAAGTTCTCAAATAGGTTTTATAGTTGACACTGTGTATATCATAGGCAGTTTCTGCAAGTGTTTCCAGGTAAATATTGTAGTAGATTATTATATATAATAGTTTCCATCTTTTTGGGCAGTGGGACTAAGACAGTCTCACTATAGTGAAGGCTGGCCTTGAGCTCACTTGTGTAGCCCAGGCTGGCCTCAGACTGTGGTCCTGCCTCGGCCTTCTGAGTGCTGGGGTTACTGGCATGTGCTGCTGTGCCCAGCAGTAGCTTTTATCTTTGATGTAAGTTGACATAGTTCCATGCAGATGGCTGATTTTTTTTTTTTCTTGATGCCACACGAGTATTCAAGTGTAAGGTAATTTTATTTGATCAAAAACCAGGCAGTTCTTTTAAAACCTAAATTCTTTTCTCTCACCTCTACTTCTGATGAGAGAACAGTTTTACAGTATTTGCTCATTTATATTAAGCCTTATAAGTAGAGCTGAAATCAGCACTTACATTTCCAATTTGTGTAATTGCCTTCTGGTTAAAAAGCATATAATTTAATATTTAGAAAACAATTTTGAGGAAAATATTCAAACTAGATAGATGTAGGGAATCCTAACAGCATATATTATTCTAATTGCATCAATTTTTTAAAATTAAGTTAGGTGCTAGTCAGCACTTCTGCTGTTCTGTTTTAGGTAATGATGGTTGGTATTACTTTTGGGCAGTCAGAATTCTGAAGTACTTTCTAAATGATCAAATTTTAGTACTAGTAAAACATTTTTTACAGTTTTGAAAACAGGTTATCTGATTTGAAAACTCTTACTATTTTAACCATAACATAAATGTAGTACATGAATAATTTTTCTAATTTTCCAAAAGGGAGCTTAGCTTTGATAAAGGAGACTTGGGCTTTAAGTAAGCTGAGTTCTGCCAATTTATTAGCCTTATGTAGCTCCCAGAAAACCTTTCTAATTGGAAAGAAGTAAAACATCAGGTTCATAATTCTAAAATCATAAAAGTTCTAAAGCCCAAAGTTTTTTTTGTAACTCATTTAAAACTAGTTATTTGAAAAACTTTCTTCAATGTGAATACTCATGTTTTATGGTAGAAATGTTAATGTTTTGATTATAGGGTGCTACTCCAGACTTCACTAGGGTGTTTCAAAATACATAAAAATTCTTAATTCTCCATTTTACCCTGAGAGGGCCTGGATTCCTATTTTTTCTTACGATTCTAGATGCTTGGTCAAACCTTTCAGACACCCTTCTAGGATGATATATGTTAGAAAGATGAGCAAGTCAAAATGTTGAGTCATTTTTGGTTTTTTTGAGACAGGGTATTGCTAAGTAGTTCAGGGTGGCTTTAAACTTACTGTGTTGTCGAGGCTGGCCTCAAATTTGAGATGATCCTTCTGCCTCAGCCTCTCATAGGTGTAAGCCAGCAAACCTGGCATCAGTATTTAGGTTTAAGTAGATGATAATAATTTTTTTATTTTTGCGGTACTGGGAATCCAACTCAGGACCTTGCACGTGCCAGACAGGCGCTTATGCCCCTGAGCTATACCCCCAGCCCCAGATGATAGTACTAGTAGAATGGTCTGTCGTCATTTTTCCCTTTTCCAGTTTTTCTCTCATATGGTAGCTAAAACAATGACAACTTGTAAGTAGAACAAGGACCACTAATAAGGAAGGATCAGGGACAAGAGAAAGTAATAAATTCCAAGCACAGTATCTACAGGGATGGAATTGTCACAGAGAAACGCATTCATCTGTACAGCTAATGCAGGTTAATGATTGTAATTAAGAAGCAAAGGGTAAAGCAGAAGGCCCATAACTGCCCAGCAGAGTTGGAGAGACTTGGATCTTGTACTGTGTAGTACTATGGTTTTCCAGGAGAGGAAGAAGGGCATTCACTCCCAGGTGGCAAGAAATGAGAATATTGTAACTAGGCAGAGAACAGGGTGGGGGCTGTAGCCAGGCTCTGAGGTGGGTTAGGTAGGGCCTCTTTGTAATTATCTTTGTGTGTCATGGTAATGAATTGTGATCTTTGCCATTTTAAATTTTTATTGGTACATTTTAAGTATGGATAATGATCACATTCATCATAGAGAATTTGTACCTGTACATGATATATCTTGATTCTTTTTTTCCCATTCCTTTCCTCACCCCTCCTCTCTTCCTGTCCTTATTTTCAAAAGTTCTCTTTCCATTTTCTTTTTCCCTTGTCTCTTCCTTCCTTCCCCTCTCCACCCTCTCTGTTCCCCTTCTCAGTGGAACATTTTGAATTGTGGATTTTATTTTACAAATTGAGGCAGCAAGAGTTTTTTTAAACTAGCTGGCTATGGTGGCATCTGCCTGTAATCCAAGCAGTTGGGAGGCTAAGGCAGGAGGATTGTGGGGAGTTTGAGGCCAGCCTGAACTACATAGCAAAACGCTGCCTTTAAAAATTTTTTTTAATTTCTTTTTTAAACTAGGTATTTGATATGTTTATGCTTTAATTTAAGAATTTTTAAATTGGAAAAAATTGCATGAATTTGAGGAGTGAACTTGGGAGACTTACTAGGAATTTTTTTGTGTGACAGAAATGTCATTTTGAATAATGCAAAGAAAAAAATGTTAGGAGGCCCAATCTAAGTCAGTGTACTCTTCGGTGAATTGAGTTTTTAAGAATGAAGCAAAGAGCCGGGGGTACAGCTCAGTGGCACAGTGCTCGCCTGGCAAGCACAAGGTCCTGAATTCAATTCCCCCGTACCAAAAAAGAATGAAGGAAAAATTAATACCATGTTTCTAGGGCACTACAGGAACTGACAAGTGCTGTGTGTGTGTGTGTGTGTGTGTGTGTGTGTGTGTGCGCGTGTGCATGCGTGCATGCGTGTGCACATGTTATGTGTGTCTACACACATTTGCAACTGCATTTATATTGAAAAGGAAAAGTTCTGAATCTGTATATACCTAGTATATAATGTATATACCTAGTATATAATGAAAGATGAAAAGTATTTCTGATAATATTCTTTTCAAAAGTACTATTTGGATTTTAACAAAATTGGAAGAGCTGGGCATGATGGTACATCCCTGTGATCCCAGCATTCAGGATGCTGCGGCAGGAGGATCTGTGTCTGAGGCCAGACTGGGCTATTACAAACTGAGTTCAAGGCCAGCCTAAACTGCATAGTGAACCTTGTCTCAAAAAGACAAAAAAATATTATTTGTAAAAGACAATTATAGCTAATATCTTGGTTCCTTTAAGAACAAGAAGGATACAGTGAATGCTGGTTTAGCATAGAGTGGTTTTGTTGTTGTTGTTCATTTAGTAAAAGTAGTACAGTGTATCAAATATCACTAACAAGTAAGTTTGAGTATAGTCTGGTACTCCCTCCCAGGATTGCAAATTACCCAGGTTTTTTGATTGCCCCCTCAGTGGCAGGCTCTGAAATGAACAAGAAGGCGGTACAACACTTAACTCAACAGTGGAATTCCATTATTAGCCTGTTATTTAAACTCGCTGGGCTTTAGTGTCCTCACAAATAAAGTTGAGGATACAACTATTCTTACTATTGCATAAATGGATAGTGAAACTTCACTGAGAATTTATGAGAGGACTTAACTGCTAGATGTAAAAATTGTGTTTTTGCTTTGAGGAGGCTGCTGTTAGCGAGGGGGAAAGACATTTGTAGAGGTAGAGGAAATTACACATTGCTCTCCATTTAGCTCTGGCCATTTAAATAGTACATTACACAAACACACCTGCTCCTAATCAGAAAAATAGCTGTCATCTTGTGAAACTTAGTGTTTTAATAAGTCTTCAGTACAATTTTCTAGAAATATTTCCTAGTAGGATCTTGACTAAGTCAGAATCAAGTATGTTATTTGTTTTGTTGTCCTGCACTTTTAGAGAAAAAGTGATGACTGAGAATTACTGACGTGGGGCTGGGGATATAGCTCAGTGGAATGAGCGCCTGCCTAGCAAGCGCAGGGTCCTGAGTTTGATCCCCAGTACCGCCAAAAATAAATAAATAAATAAATAAATAAATAAATAAAAATAAATAATAAAAAAAGAATTACTGACATGCTTCCCAGAGAAGAAAAATTCGTTCCTGTGTCAAATGAGTTGTTGGTTGGTTGTCTGGCTCCTATATTCACAGCAGCAGAATCAGTGCTTTGCCTGATTTTTTTTTTTTAATCTCGTTTTTTTTTTTTTTTTTGAGACAGAGTCTTGCTATGCGGTTCAGGCTGGCCTTGAGCTCGCTGTGTAGCTCAGGCTGGCCTCTAACTCGCAATGACCCTTCTGCCTCAGCCTCCCAAATTCTGGGATTACAAGTGTGTGCCAATATGCCTGGCTTCCTTGCCTGATTTTGAATGAGGTTAAAAAGAAAGAATTCTGGTACATTGATTCCTAAATTGAGCACACTGTTGATGAAAACTTACAGTCAACTAAGAAGAGTTGCCTATTTTGAGTTAGAACCAACTAGTTGATGCCTTTCAGAAGCGAGACAATGTCATCCCTGTACCATGGTATGGTTTTGTTTTTGAGGGAAGGTGACAGTAGAGGGAAAAGGAAGAATGTATTTGCTATTTAATAAGCTTTTGGCTAAGATGTTCTGTGCCTAACATCTGTGGTAGGGTTAAAGATCACAAATTAAATTCTAGTGCTTTAGGCCAAGAGAGAGGAAATGCCTCTTGTAGGAACTAGTAGATGAAAGCCTTCAGCAAGTGTCTATAGAACGTCACTAGAACAGAAACACCCTCTGTTTACATATTCTTTCCCCCAAAGATTAAGAAACCTAGTAGTTTGGATAATGTTTTAAATGTTCCTTGTTTTGTTTTGTTAGTTTATTTTGGGTGGTGATGTTGGTACTGGAAGTTGAACCAAGGACCACATGCATGCTGGACACGCACTTCACAGCCTGGGCTAAACCTACAACCATGTTTTTGTATTTTGAAATATTGTCTTGTTATATTACCTAGGCTAGGCTCAAATTTGTGATCTTCCTGCTTCTGCCTCCTGAGTAGTGAGGATTACAGACATGTCCTATGATGCCTAGCTAAATTTTATTTTCCAATTAGTGAAATACGTTTATATTTGTGGGAAAACGAAGCCACTAAATTTCACTTAAATATTTTCAGTTTATGGTTATTATGGTTAGATTTTTGTAGATCAAAAAGATAAATTATTTTTCAGGTATTGTTAATTATCAGTACCTAGTAATACAAGGTGCAAAAGGCAAATTGTTTTTGATGGAAAGTTTCATAGTGTGGAAGCTTTAAATGTTATCAGTACTACCCAGATCAGCCCACAGATTCATTGCAGCCCTAGTCAAAATGTCAGTAAGGCGTAACAGTCAAGTCAGTATTTTTAAAGGCCTTTGTCTGCATTATTTTTTTTTAATACTGGATCTCACTAGTTCAGGCTGGCCTTGATCTCACTCGCTGTGTAGCCTAGGCTGGCCTAGAACTCCAGCAGTCCTCCTGCGTCAGCCTCCTCTGTGCTGAGATTATAGACATGTGCCACCACATCTGACTTGTTTCACATCCTTTTGATAGCCAAGTTCCTCAAAAAGATTATCTGTATTGTATCTGTTGACTGGTTATCTTCTGTTAAAAACCTCATCATTCTTAATTCTTTGTACTTGTCCCATTGCCCTCCCATATCGCTTTTTTGTTTTTTTGACCAAACGGAGGCTGAGGGTTGAACCCTAGGGCCTTCACACAGAGCTGTGTTACCCGTAGCCCTTTTCAAACATTTTTTTTATTTTGAGAAAGGATCCCACTGATGGCTGAGTTGCACAGGGTGTGCTTAAACTTTTCCCTTTCTGCCTCACACTCGCATCTAGGTGCTTGCTGAGTGAAGGTAATACAGGTTTCCATTTTTCACCTCTAGTTCTAGGTAGCATTGACACAATAGACTTTTTCCGTAAGAGCCTTTTACATCGTCTAGCTTATTAAATGCTAGAATTCTTCGATATACTTAGTCAGCATTTTTCTTTTTTTCGTGATTTTGTCTGCTTACTGCAGTGGTGGTGTTTGTTGTTTATATTCTGACAACTCAAACCTTTCAGCTCAAATGCCAGATCTATAGCCCCTGCTGCAAAGTTTTTCTACTTGGAAGTTAAAATGAAAGAAAAAAAAGTGAGATCAGATGAGATGCCTTTTTTCTTACCATTTTTACAGTAGAGCTCTACTCAGCCTGGTACACATCAGAGGGCTTGTTAGAATACAGGTTCCTGGGCCTTTCGTCTGAACCAAGTCAGTAGGCCTAGGGTGGGCCTAAGAATTTCCCCTTATAGCAGAGTTCCCTGATGATACAGATAGCGGGACTTGGAGATCCACTGCACTAGAGAGGCAGAATGTGGCTGCCGGGAAGTGGTAGAGATGGAACTTAATGCCAGACCCGAACCAAGCTTACTCTTGTAACTCACCACTCCCACCCCTTTCTTAGGCATAATCACACATGCATACATCGCATCACCCCTCACTGGTCTGCCTCCTTGGTTTCCTTTCCTACCATTAATACTGTATAGGCTACATTCCCTCTTTATCTTAGCTCTTTTCCCCCAACATTCAGTCTGTCACAAAGCCCAGTTCTGCCACAAACATTCTTAAAATTCATCCACTTTCTTTGTCATTGTCATCAACAAAAAGTGAAGATCACCCTCAGCCCTTGTCTGGATGCCTGGCTACATCCCTTCACCCACCTTAATTCATTATAGCAGAGGCAATAAGTAGTTCTTTTAAAAGGCAAATGAATTAAAACATTGAACTTCTTACTTAAAATCTTTTAATCCGGTGAGGTATGGTGGTACACACCTGCAATCCCAGCTCTTCAGACGGAGGCAGGAGGATCACAAGCTTAAGGACAATCTGGACAATTTAGGAAGGCCTTATCTCAGAAATAAAAAAGGTTAGTGAATATAGCGTGGTGTTCCCTTGGCTCAGTCCCTAGTACATTAGAAACATAGGTATACATCCCTTCTGGGAAAGGGCCAGGCCCTGGCTGTGGAGTGCGGGCTGGCACGGCCTGCTGGCCACAGCTACACTGCTGCTGCACAAGCAGAGGCCCCACAGTCCTCATGCAGCGCCAAAGCTCTAACCATACGCTAGTGAGACCCTGTGGTATTATGTAACAATTCACTTATTTAAATGCTTGTTTATTTTGGAGTTTTTGTTTTGTTTATTTTTTTGAGACAGGGTGTCACTGTAGTTGAGGCTGCCTCAAACTCGCTATATAGCCCAAGCTGGCCTCAGCAATCCTTCTGCTCCAGCCTCTCAAGTGCTGGGATTGTAGACATGAGCCATCGCACCCAGCTTAAATGTTTGAATAAGTACAGAGAATCTTTGTTTTGTTTCTTCATTTTTTTAAGCGTATTGGTACGTCTTTAGGTATACATAGTAATCCCATTCATCATGGGGAGTTTGTGCTTTCACAGTGTTTAGCTTGTTTTCTTTGTGGATATTGGAAAGCCAGAGGAGTCAAGGGTGGTGACATGAAATGAGTCTTAAATGAGAGCTGCTGGCGGTGATGGCGAAAAGGTACTTTAGAACATACTTAGAAGTGGGTGAACAGTTGGTCGTGCACACATGTGATCCCAGGACTGGGCGGGTCATCAGTTCCAGCTCAGCTTGAGCCAGGTAGCGAGACCCTATCTCAATAGAGGGAGGGAGGGGCAAAGGGAGGGTTCAGGACAATTGCGATGAGGGAGTCCAAGGCAGAAACCTAGACATCCAACTAAAAAGTTGGAAGTTCACCCTGAAAGCTATGGTGAACCAATTTAAAAATTTACATTTTAGGAACATAAAATAACTGCATCTTGGAAGTGAGCAGAAGTGTGGGCACCATCCTGTGAAAGCAGAGAGACCCTGTTCTGTGGCTGCTTTTGCGTGAGTTAGGCTAGAGTGCCGCTGCAGGCGGCGGAGCTGCACAGATGTGCAGACAGGACCACACCTGAAGGCTACTCTCGCTAGCTGCCTTTTCTCTTACGTTGCTGTCACCCATCCTTTCCATACATCAAGATTAGCTCTTTAACAATGACGTCTTTTCTGAAATGTTTCCCTACTATTGTAGCTTTCTCTTCTTTAGAACCAGTATAGGACTATCAACCTGTTTTAATGTATTTTGTACTTAACTAGAAGCATCATTTCTTTTTTTTTTTTTTTTGGCGGTACTGGGGATTGAACTCAGGACCCTGCGCTTGCTAGGCAGGCGCTTATTCCACTGAGCTATATCCCCCTAGAAGCATCATAATCGTAACAATTGACTTACTTTTTTTTTTTTTTTAAGAGACAAGAGTGTTCCTATGTACTTCATGCTGGCCTTGAACTTGGGGATCTGAGTGCTGGGGTTATAGACATGCACCACCGTGCTAGCTTTGGCTGGCAATTTAAGTGATTTAATTTTTTTTTCTAAAGACAAAAGAATGGAGATATATAAACCAGAATAACACAAAAACAATACAGGAAATACAAAATTATAGAGAAGATAGTAGGGAATTAGCACTGGATGCTATATTACCTAATGCTATCCTCACATTTGTTACTCAGTTATATAGATGATGGCTTGTTTGATTAATCAATTTTCTCCACCCTCATCTCTGTTGTTCTCCCACCCAATCAGTCATCTTCCTCTGATAATAACTGTACTTTTTGGTTTATTTACTCCCTCGGGCTCTCACATTGGGAAGAGACATGGCTGCTTCAAATTATGCTATAACAAACATGGGTGTACACAAATTGCTATGGCAGGAGGTGGAAAACCACCCATCCTCAAAGACGGTAGATAGACAGGGAACCAGGTTCACTATGGTCAAGCCCCCATTGACAAGCCCTCAAGGCCATCGGGGGTCCGGTCGAGTCAGTGGGGTTACTCAGTGAGCCAACAGGCTCTGCCTTGGTACGTCTGGAGGCCCAGTTGAGTCCTCAGGGTCGCCCCGCGGACCTTCGGGCTCCGCCCCATCACTGTGCTGCCGGGGGCCAGGTCAAGTCCATGGGCTCGCCCCCGCGGACCACCAGCTCTAAATGATTTAAGTTCTACACTGTGGATGTCATTGAGGAATCAGGCAGGCAGGCAGTCACATAGCAGTAACACAGCCAAGATTGGCATCTAATTCATCGTGACTTTTTCTAACTTCATCTTTACACCTTGACTTACTGCTTATTCCTAGCCGGTACACAGTACTTAAGTTTCAGGGTGCCTGTGTTCTTTTGGTTAAAAACCCTCTGAACGTTAGGTACTCCGTTCATAAATATTTAGGTGTACCTTCTACTTTATTACTACCTATAATGAATAATATTTAATTGAAAGTCTTAGCACATGTAATGATTTCTGGCATTAGTTTTCCAAATATTTTGAACAAGTTGAAAATACCAGTTAAAAGTTATGATCTTTTTATTTAGTCTGCATAAGAAACAATTTAAAGAGAAAGTGATGTTCTCAGTGGTGGCTGTAGTGTGGTTTATAACTAAACTATTCTGTGTGTCCTTTTCAGATTTGGATGGTGCTCTATTCTCAGGGCCAGATGGAGTAAATGCAAGTCTATTGGCTGAAGCCTGGTGTGCTCAAGATGGAGGCGATGCTGGTAGGTACAGTAAGATTTTTAGCAAGAGTACTTCTAAGAGGATTTGAAGATGGGGATGTGCTTGTTTTTTTCTGAGGGCTTATGCTGCATCTTTCCTTATATTTGTAAATAGTTAATCTGTGGTAGCTTTGTTTATGATGACTTTGGAAACTTGGTAAATACAAATTGGTATTTAGGGTTTTGTTTAGGGGGGCTTATTGACGAGTATATTTTTCTCCAGTGCATGTTTCCAGTACATGCTGGCTGCATCCATCATGGGGAGCTGGTACATACGCATAGCACTTTTTTTTCCCCCTTGGTTCGGGGAAGCACAGTCCGGATGTTGTGTTTGTGAGGCAGGCGCTGTGTTGCTGTGGTTCTCCCTGGCTTCAGCACATCTTTTTATTCCCTTCCTGTCTCCTTCCTCCTCCCCTCCCTCCATCCTTTGGTCCTCTTCCTTTGACAAAAGATCTCTCTCCCTGTTTCTTCTTATTTTTCTCTTTATTTGTAATTTGGTAAAAGGCAAAAGATTCATACAATTTGAAGAAAAACCAGAGTATTTTTATTTGTAATGTGGGTTTCTCATATAAGAAAATGGTGCAATATTTAAGGTCATGTCTGATTTATTTAATATTGTGGTCTCAAGATACATACATTTTCCCACAAATGACTTGTTTATCTTTTATGGGAGAGTAGTACTCCGTCATATAAAAATATCACATTTTTCTTCATCTGTTGGTAGACATAGGCTGCTTCCAAGATTTAACTAAATTTAGATTTAGATTTGTGACTTATGCTGTTGTAAGCATAGGTATGCATGTATCACTATAATGAGATGAATGGGAGTTTATTTATTAGACCTTTAAAATTTATAAATGTCAAAGGTAGTTAATAAAGCTTATAACTTCCTATATAACTATCTATAATGGGAATAGAAATTACCAGAACAATTGACTAATGTGTTTTAGTTGGTTCTGATCACAAAGTCGTACTTTAAACATTGATGGCCATTGAAAATGTTGCAGTAACTTCCATCAGCTGCACTGTACTTTGGAGAAAGCTGGACGCATGTGCTGAGTGAGGTAGTGTGAGGAGAGAGCTTTATCAGAGAGCCTGAAGTCTGTAGAAGGGCGATAGGGTTGGAGACATGCCTCCTGCATACCCCTCTGTGAGAAGTAATTCAAGATCATCAGTGGGTATTAAGTGCTTTCTTCGTGTCTTTTTGAGACAGGGTCTTGCCATACAGTTTAGGCTGGCTTTGCACACTTCGTAGCCAAGGGCCTCGAACTGCACAACATCCTACTGCCTCAGCCTCCTGAGTGCTGGGATTACAGGCTAACGCCACCACACCTGGCTGTTAAGCCACTATTAATGGGCTTGTTCACCTGTGATTGAAAAGTTGCTGGGGAAGCCAGGTGTAGTGGCACACGCCTGTAATCCCAGCACTAGGGAGGCTGAGGCAGGAGGATTGCTTCAAGTTCTGGACTCTACCTAGTGAGTTCAAGGTCAGCCTGAACTACATGGTGAGATGAAAAAGTTCCTGGGTAATGGCATATTCACTTGATCTCCGGTACCATCCCACAGTAAGTGACTGTGCAGGTTACAATTACAAGGGAGAAAAGGTATCTTTATAATACAAAGACTTGAGAAACATTTATATGGACTGAGTACAAGTATCACTAAGAATAGAGCACACTGAAAGTAACTAACAGCATTAGCTGACACATCATTACCTATGTAGTACTCTTGCAAAATGTTTAACCTGAACCTCGTTGTGAAAGGAAAAAAATGAGACAAATCTACGCAAATCTTGCTGTGTAGTAGGTGGCCCAGACTCTAATGTAATGTCGTGATAGGCAGAATAAAGGAGACAGTGTAATGTAGTGTGGATCTTGGTTACCCAAGCATTAAAGGGCACATTTTGGGAAGAGCTGTAAGTGTGGACATGTGGTTTATGTTAAGATTCAATCAGCACTAAATTTCTGTGGTTTTTGAAAAACAGTGGTGACAGACCTGTGGCACGCATGTTGTTTTAAGACAGAGATGTTAATGTAAAGAAAAGATTAATGTATGAGTTGTATTTTCTAAACCAAATCCTCAGTATTCCAGTTTAATTGCACTGTTGGCACCTTGAGATACATAGGTTTTAGGTTGCAATTTTGGCTGTTGTCTCTTAAGAGGTTCGCCATCACTGCTCTAAAAGATTATATGCTGTTTGGGGACTTGAAGTAAATAAAGTTCTCAAATAGTTTGTAACAGTGTGTATTTGTGAATACACAAGGAGAACATAGAGCACATATGGCCGAGTTAACGTTGTTAAAGGTAAAGGGTTATGATGTTTGCTTCATTGAAATTCTTTTCAAAGTTGATGGGGGTGGGGGGGTTGGAGGACAACTAGGGCACTCCTTACAAAAAGAACTCAGGCTTCTAAATGACCCAAATTAAGCCATAGATTCTTTTGTTTGTTGGTTTGGTTGGGTTGGGTTGGCTTAGTTTGGTTTGGTTTGGTTCAGTTTGGTTCAGTTTTTTGACAGTCTCACTATGAGCCCAGGCGGGCCTGGAACTCAGCAATCCTCCCAAGGGCTGGTATTACAGGTGTGTGCCATCATGCCAAGTTTAAGCCAGTTTTGAAGGAGATTGCTTTATTTATGGTGGTTCTCTAACTATTAAAGAGAATTATTAGAACTGGTTTTGAAATCAGTTCTAGATTAAATGCATTAAATTTTGAAGTTTTTGTTTTTATTTTTTTTTTTGCTGCACAGAAAATTAATAACATAGGAAGAGTATTATACTTGCTTTCTTGGTTTAGAAATCTCGTCCGAGGATGAGTTCAGTGGGGCAATGTGAATTCATACATAAAATTAAAAATACACATTCATAAGCATTTTCTGCAGAGAAGAGTCCATTTGTTTTATTCTCAGAAGAATAAACCCCTGCCTGGCATCATGGCACACACCTTTAATTCCAGCTCTCAGGAGGCCGAGGCAGGAGGATCGCTGCAAGTTCCAGTCAAGCCAGGGCTACATGGTGAATTCAAGGCCAGCCTGAATTACATAGTGAGATCCTATCTCAAAAAAGAACCAAAAAAAGCAAACCCTTGATTTGAGGCATTTCTCTTAGGAAGGAAGTCATTTTGATGCATTTGTGTCTTTGCATCTGAGATCTGCCTTTGTCTTATAAATTAGATCTTAGGACCTCAGAAACTTTGCTTTCTCCTAACTTTGCCCATTATGGGATAATGTATCTAGAAAGATACTGACCACTAACCTATTTGGAGTAGGTCCTCAATGACTTTCATGGTAATGCCAGAAGTGTATTGAGTTACAGTGACAATACTTGTATTTGGGCTACTGTGATTCCTATAAGTAATCTCTGCTAGTTTGGAGAATCAGAAGAGATGTAAGAAATTTAGGGCAAGACTTTAATTGGTATTCTAAAAAGTGTCTCTTACCGGTTACCATGCATGCTTTATACAAAAATGTAATTTCAGGTATCAAAAAATATGTAAAGATTCAGATCTCTCATTAGCAGTTCATAAAAGTTTAGGTATATTCTGTCGATGTAGTGAATATTAAGTTGAACACATGGGCACATGCAGCATGATTTTGAGAGAGTGAAAAATTAGCTACCTGGCTGGGTATGGTGGTACACTACTGTAATCCTAGCACTCCAGAGGCTGAGGCAGGAAGGTCACTTTGAGCTGAAGACCAGCCTGGGCTACAAAGTGAGTTCAAGGTTGGCCTGAACTGCATAGCAAAGCCTCATCTTAAAACAAACAAACAAACAAAAAATCAGCTACATGGTGTAGCTTTTGCTAAAAAGGATTATTCCACAAGTAAGTGGAAGAAATTTTTGTTTTAGACATTAGAACTACAAAGATCAGAAAGACAATACTTACTCTTTCGGAGCCTAAATTTTTTTTTTTGTCTTTTTGAGGCAGGGTCTTGCTATGCAGTTCAGGCTGGGCTTGATCTCCCTTTGTAGCCACAAGCTGCTACTGCCGTCCTAGTCTAGAAATGCTGTTTCACTTTGGAATTCTGAAAACTTTGTCCCTAACAGTAATTATGTTTAGTTTTTTTTTTTTCTTTTTTGGACAGGGTCTTGCTTTGCAGTTCAGGCTGGCCTTGAGCTCACTTTGTAGCCCAGGCTGGTCTTGAACTCCCGAGTACTGGGATTACAGGCATGTGCCACCACGCCCTGCTATGTTTAAATTATATATGAGTTCAAGGGCTTTCTTGGCATTAAAAGTAGGGAAATTGTATTCCAAGTACAAAACAATTTATATTAGTGGACTTAAAGACATGTGTTGGGGACCTTTTTACTTCACTGGATATTGATGCTTTCACCAAAGAGGAGAATCTCTTAAATTTCTCCATTGTTAAATGTCTAGTAAATGCAAGATAGTGCATTTTTATGAAATACCCTTTGTTAAACATCCTTTTATTAAAACCACAGGGTTCCTGGAAGTGAAGTTTTATTTCAAGTTGAGTTATAACTTACCCTAAAGGCCTGGGCTCACAAGCGCTTTAAGATGCTGGAGTTGTTAAATTTTGCAGTGTTTGCATGGCCCTTACCGGTGGGACGTCTCCAGTCTGAGGGTGCGAAACTGTGAGCACCATGTGGTACTTTCAAGTCAGGTGGGGAAGCACTTCAGGGTTCAGGTTTTTGGATTAGGTCTTCTGAGCCTGTGCTGTTGCATGAATGAGGTATGCACACACGCATCTTGGAAAGGGGTTTTCAGAAGCATAGTAGAAGCCTTGAGGTGGGGGCTGCTTACCACTGGGTAACACAGAGACCTAGAGAGTCGGAATGGAGTCATCAAGGTGGGTGCTGGGAAGCAAGGACTCCCTGGGTAAGGCATAGTAGGATGTTGAGATTGGCTTTTTTACTTGGGAGTGAGGTAACAATCCTTTCCATAGGGGGATGACAGGCTTCGAGTTGGTATTTTAAAAGAAGCTTTTGTTGCTGTGTGAAGTACAGGCCCATTCTAGAATGGCAGTGGGAGAGCTGGGAGACAAGTTAGCAGCCCCTGAAAATCCAGAGGCTAGAGTCAATGATTGGGTCAGAATAACAGCTGTGAAGAGTTCTGTATATATTCCTATGTTTAAAGCTTCCTGGATCCAAGGAAGTAAATGCCGTTCAAAAACAGAATTAATCCCAGCACTTGGGAGGCTGAGGCAGGAGGATCTTTGCAAGTTCAGGACTAGTTTGGGCTACAAGGTGAGCTCAAGACCAGCATAATGGCATGAAGATCCTGTCTCAAAAAGACCAAAAAAAAAAAAAAAGGAATTAAATCCTCAGGGAAATAATTCCTGCCCTCTGTCAGTCTGTTTACTGTTAACTATATTTAAATATTTGATACTGGGTATTGTATAAAGAAAGAGATTTACTTATTTAACAGTTCTGGAAGTTTAAGTTTATTTAGCTCATTTATGTTAAGATGGTGTATCGCTGTTCCTAGAATACAAATTTATTTTGTTTTTCTGACTCTGAGGAAACAGATACTTAGTCATATTACTACTTCACAATCAACTTTTTTATTGTACTAGGTACTTCACATGATTTCAAATATGGTTTGATACCTGGCCTGTCAAGTGACTTCAAGTATGGATTGCTACCAGGCACTTCAAATGACTTCAAGTACGGATTGCTACCTGGTGCTTCAAATGATTTCAAGTATGGGTTATTGCCGGAATCTTGGCCAAAACAAGAAACTTGGGAGAATGGTAAGTATTGCTCAGCCAAACAGATAGATTCTTTTTTTTTTCCAGTCAGATTTTATTGGTGCATTTTAGGTGTATATAGTGATCGCATTATATATTTCAATCAGGGAATTTGATGAATATAATTGAATATATATATAATGTATATAATATATAATAATTAGTATATATTATATATATAATGAATATAATTTGTTTCTTTTTTTCCCCCATTCTCCTCCCCTCCCTCCAAACTCTCCTTCCCTCCCCAACAAATAGAGAATTCTGATTTTTTGTTTTGTTTTTTGAGACAAGTTTTTGCTATTAGCCTAGGCTGGCCCTAAAGTTACTGTGTAGCTCAAGCTATCCTGAAAGTCAGGATGCTCCTACCTCAGCCTCCTGAGTTTTGGGATTTATAAACAGGCATGCATCCTTACACCTGGCAGAATTTTAAAATTTTAACATTTAAAAAGCTTCCATATTCTAGGTTTTAAAAAATACGTAGTAACCCTATATTAATTGCTCTTCTTAGAGATAGAAACCTTAGTAGCAAGTTTAATAAGTGCTTTTTAATTTTTTTAATTCTTAAAGGTGAATCATCTCTAATCATGGTGAACAAGTTAAAATGCCCTCATTGTAGCTATGTAGCCAAATACAGACGAACACTAAAAAGGCACTTGCTCATTCATACGGGAGTGAGATCATTTAGCTGTGATATTTGTGGGAAGCTGTTTACTCGAAGAGAACATGTAAAGAGACATTCCTTGGTAAGTAATTTTAAATACAACCAATCTTTGTGATAAACTGTGTTTATGCCAGTGAAGTTTAAAGCATTTTAAGTTATTTACAAATTTAAGGATTCTTAAACTGCTGTAACCAAAAAATACACATATGAAATGATACTGAGCTTCACACGAAAGCATTGGTATGTTCACTCACTGTGGTTTGAGTGGTTCCCATGCCTTCTATTTCTATACTATCCTTACGTTGGATTTTTCCCCCTTCCAATTAGGTGCATACAAAGGATAAAAAATACAAATGTATGGTGTGTAAGAAGATCTTCATGTTAGCAGCCAGTGTTGGAATAAGACATGGATCTCGTCGCTATGGTGTTTGTGTAGACTGTGCAGATAAATCACAACCAGGAGGGCAAGAAGGTGGAGATCAGGGGCAGGATACAGAATTCCCTCGGGATGAAGAATATGAGGAGAGTGAAGTACGAGAAGCTGATGAAGAGCTGGGTGATGATGGTGAAGATCAGAATGATCCACCTCGATGGGATGAATCAGGAGATGTTTGTATGCCCCTGGATGATTAACTGACCTGCTTACTAAACTCCTCAAGGATGCTGCATTTGGACATAACATGAATCGACAATTTGGATTGTTGAACTTGAAGGCTTGCAAAATATGGTACATGCTGGATGGTAGTTATGTTGCTGTGAAAACTGTAGGGTCAAAGCCTTATAGCAAAAAATTTTTTTATATTTGCACAGGACTGTACAGCAGACAACCATGTGGTTGCTTACACAGAGTCCCCACATATTCAGTCAGTTATCAAAGTGGAATATTTTTATTTATAGGATATACAGTAACTGTTTGGGTCCTATGAATATGTAGTACCTGTCCTTAATAGCTTACATTCATGGGCCACGTTGACATGAATGAAGAAAATCCATTTCTAGAAGTACGGTGATAGTTGACCCAATCACTCTGTCCATCAAACCACTCAGGCTAGTTTGTACTAGTAGAGTTTTGTTTCTATTTTTATTTTTATTAATTTTATGTTTTTTAATACAGATTTTTCAGTGAGGGGCTTTTTCAACCCCATTGGTTCTATTTTCTTGTATTTTTCCATTTTAATTTGCTTCATAACTTAAAACAAAATCTCCTAGTCTTAGGTATTCTTTCTCAGTTTTGTGCTGGTGGGCATGTGTATGAGAACTGGAGAGGTAATTTATTGGAATGAGCTAACTGACTTTCCCCAGCCCCTTTCCTTCCTTGACATGAATTTTATAAATGAAGAATGATGTTGCAAAGTGAATGTGGCAAAGTTGACAAAGACCACTAAAATGATTATGAGTTAGAAGTAACTTCCTCCTGCTGCTCTAATCTGATAAATGGTTACTATATGATGTTTTTTACATGGTATTTGGTTTTGGGTATCTGTTACTTTGGCACTGTTCTTGTTTGCCTCTTATTTTTGCCAGTGTGCTATACCTCAGCCTCATTTGAGAGACAGAAAGTGGATTTGAAAGTCACAGAAACAATAAGTAAAGCGATTTGTTTTATAACTTACCTTCTGTGTCCAGTCTGGTTAGCTTGTCATGCAATATAAGTGAGATACCAGGTTTCTACTCCTGTGCCCTTTTTACCATTAAAAGTGACCCAAAATGTGCATGCTTTTTTGTTTCATACTTACTGGGATATTGAGTTTTTGAAATTATTGTTGATTTATTAAGTTAATTTATTTTTCATCCCTTAAAGTCACTATACCTTGATACAGTCTTTCTGTAGTCACCATGATTTAACAGTCTGCAAAAATCTTACAAGTAAATTGTTGAGAGGCTTTATTATTAACTACATTTTTTCAGGGTACAAAAGGTGGTATATTAAGTTGCTATTGTTAGATGTATTTAGGTGATGAATTAGCTGATTGTAGAACTCTCAGCAACATTTCATGTATTAACGTAGCAACGTTTACTGGGAGCATATTGTATATTATAAGATTGAGGGACATCATATTTTCAGCTTTCTTTTAAATAAAAATCAAGTATATTTTCCTATTTTATATCAGGTAACTAAATTATGCTAGTTGTGTGGGGAAAAATTGCAGATACTTTGACAGATGACAATCCTTTTGGTGCTCCATCTGGTCAAAGTTGGAAAGTTGCTTTCTTTTTTAACAAGATGTATCAGTTTCTCTGATTTCAGTAGAGTAATGGTTTAATGTTAGGCAGTGAAGTTTCTGCTTGGCTAAATGAAAGAAAAAAAAAAACAGTTCCACAGTCAGTTGTACCTTTTGTCACCCAAACTTTGTTGTAGTTTCTACATAACTAAGCCTGACAGGATTAGTTTTGGTTTGATTTTTGCTTACAATTGAAGACTACATCTTATTCTCAGTGTTCTAGATAAGTGAGTAAAATGTAATTTTAGTGAGGTCCAAAATAGAAATTAGTTGGGCAAAGACACTATGAATGAAAAAGTATTTTAAACATAAAATGTTCTGCTTTGTGAATATGTAAGTATAGTATAAAGATTTCTCTCATTCACTATTATCCCTTTCCTTTAAAATAAAACATAGTTTACAATTGGTAGATCTGTCTATATATAAATATATATTAAAGAGCAAAGATATATATCTAAAAAAAATCACCTAAATCTGCTTTATTAGACTATAGTTCACTTATTGCATAGGAACTGGACTTGGCTTTACATTCTTAATGTACTTTTTCTTTTCCTCAAGATACGAACTTACTCTCTTGAAACTGAATTTTCTTTTATTACTTAAATCATATTTGTATATCTGGTAAATTATGACCAAATTTTTGTTGGGTTGCATACAGCGAATTGAAATACATACTTGGTACACTGCGGGGTCGTTGTGCTTTTGTTTTGGTTTTAGTTGGAAAGAAGATTTGACGTAGGTGGCTTGTTACTGTTAATTTAAAGTATTCTATAATTGTCCATTAATTTTTAATGTTGTATTGTGATAGATTTGGCTATATTTTTTAGTCGTCTGACATACGATATTTTAAAAATTTGATTTTAGGTAATCCAAAGGAAAAATGTTTATACTCTTGAATATATTAGCCTCAGCCTATACGAAAATTACTTTGAAGTAAACATTTTACCAGAAACAGAATCAACAGATTTTTCTACTTGTTGACTGCCTAACTTATTTTGTTTCATGGTCTTGAGGGACTGCCTATTTCCCTTCTAGATCTTTTTAAAAAAAAAAATAGTTTTAGTACTAAGGTATACTACTGGACGTTTCTATTTTTTTAAGTATATTCTTTTTCTGACCTAAAGTACAACAATTTCAGGAAGTTGATAGATACTAAGGACTTAGGATTGGTCTCAGAGGTATCAATGGAATGAATACTCATAATTTTGTCTGAGACTGGCAGAATTATGTGTTACACATTTGGTGACGTTTTCTCTTGTAATTTATATTTTAAATGAAAAATATTTTAGAGTTTTTAATTTTAATTAAGGGAAAGTTTATAAACTTTCACATTCGCTCTGTAGTAACAGGCCCTTTCATAAACCAAGATCATATTTTTTAGGATTACTTCCATATGGTTCCCTCTTTGTCATGGTTCTTGGCCATTATTTTTCTGGTTAAATAATTTGCTGAATTTTAGCATCCCAAGCAATTGAGAGCTTATTGAAAAACCAACCAACCAACCCTGTAGGAGGGGGAACCTGGACACATACGTAGTTTTGAAGTTGTTGGGGGCGGAGGACACCGGCGGACTCCGATGGAGCCCTTCTGGTGGCGAGTGAGTGCGTGAGCTAGCTGACGGGGAGTTTGGGAACACTGGCACCTCCCAGGTGTATCTCATGTCTTGCTTCATTACAGGTGTGAACCAAGAGAGAAATGAGAAAAGGTGCCGGAAGGGAGGAAGGAAATAGAAAATGGTTTGTGTTAATACAATAGAATAATAAGGCCTAAAGATGACTGGAATAGTGTATTATGGGGAAAACTTGATGAAAAACCAGGGGCTTTTTTCATGTTAAAATTTAAACCTTCAAAAGCATTTTTTATGATTTTCTGAAGAACATGAAAAGTTTACTTTCATTTTTCTGAGTAATGATTCCAAAAGCTACAAGTGCTTTCCGAGTGCCCACACCTGCCACTGTGCCGTGTGCTTTACTTCGCCCTCCGAGGTAGGTGCTACTGTCTCCGTTTTGTAGATGCGGAGAGGCCCAGAGGCCCGGAGTCTCGCCTGTCAGATTTCACGCAGCTGGAGAGCTGCGATTTGGTCAGGTCCGACTCTGAAGCCCACGCCTTCTCCGAGGCTGTCTCGCTGCCTCATTAAACAACTTTTTTTTGTAGAATTGCAGCTCTTTGAAGGAGTCTGTCTACAGAGATTTATACTGAGCCTATAAAATAGCTGTGTGAGGAATTTGTGTGTCCTTCCCCCAGATAAACATCCTTACTACTCTTTCCTCTTGATAAAGCAATTGTTTTATCATTTGGACTTAAATAAGACATAACTCCAGTGTAGCATATGCTATTAGCGGGTTGTGGTGTCCTCATTTTTAAAAGGATGATTTTCTTAAAACTGAAGGACGAGATATGAATCCCAGTTTTTGTGCTGTTCAGTCACCCGGATCCTTAAATTTACATGGTACATAGTACACACTCTTAGAACTAACAGGCATTTTCGTACAGTCATACTAGGGT
This sequence comes from Dinomys branickii, assembly GCA_004027595.1. NCBI lineage: Eukaryota > Metazoa > Chordata > Mammalia > Rodentia > Dinomyidae > Dinomys > Dinomys branickii. The sequence goes on along the minus strand of PVLD010014592.1, from coordinate 13,017 downwards.
TTAAAACGGAAAGCGGATTTGTTTTTCCTGCTGTAAACCTGCTTTCAACCGAAGTTCTAAACATTTCTTGGTAGTTCAAAATGTGTTAGGGATAAGCACACTTTAAAAGACTTCTAGCCCTGAATTTTAAGCCATCAGTTAAGAACAAAATTTAGGGCTAAGGAGAGGGACGGTTCAGGCCATTATGAAGTGGGAGAATCAGCATTTTAAACACTGTAAACATGAAAGAACACTTTTTTTTTTTTTCTGCCTGCTGTTTGTAAAAGCTCTCTGGGAGGATCTTTTACGAAGACCAATTTTTTAAAATGTAATTTACGTACCTAATATAAGTGTCCTAAGACATGTATGTAAACTTCCAAAACTGTTTTGTCTGTGTATTTAGAAAATACACAAGAATCTTTATCAAACCTAAAAATATAAACTTGTGAGCACTAAACTGCTTCTGGCTTGTGAATTTTATTGACTGAGATTTAATTCAGATTTGTTTGCAAGTATACTAGTTTAGACCAGTTGGGTTGGGGGGACACCTTTGTAAAAATTTATGTGTAATTCAGTTATCTTTGTACTTAAGTTAACAAGTTTGAATTGCAAGTATTGTGAGGGGTTTTGTTTATTTGTATGTTTCTATATGAATGTGTGTAAATGACTCGAACTACCTCTTGGTACTCCTTAGAGAGCTGCTTCACTGAACAGGTAGACCGTGACTTATATTCAGTCTGTTTCTTAGACTTAGGGTTTTCTAGCAAGCACGCGCAACCTGCAACTCACCTCCCCCCAGAATGTTACACAAATTAGTAAATTTCATTATTTATATAAACGGTTTTATATGCAAACCATGACAGTTCATCACTCAAAAAACAAGACAAAAGAAAAGCCATGGGTTGTTCAAGACTCAGAGGTTTTAGAAAACATCTAATAATTCCCCTCATTCCAAAATTGTGCAAAATCTATACTTGTACGTGACGAGGGGAGGGGGAGTGAAAGTCAAAGGTAAACCGCTGCCCTGTGACCACTGTATATTGGGTTAATCGGTTATAAGTAAACACCTGCATTTCAAACTTGAACGTTATTAGTGTAGTTGGTTTTGTTTTTTGAGACAAGCTCTCTAGTTGAGGTTGCCCTTGAGCTCTGTGTATCCCAGGCTGGCCTCAGATTTACGGTGACCCTCCTGTCTCCGCCTCCCAGGTGCTGGGATTGCAAGTGTGCACCACCATGCCTGACTTGGTGTTTTATTTAAGAGTTAATAACAGGGTAAAGGTAATTGTAGACTGGCCCCTCATTTTATTATGAGGAGAGAGTTTTGGCTTAGTGTGGAGAAGGGAAAAGTAAATAGGGGGACTCAACGCAGCTTCTTTTCTTTCTTCTGGTGTTTTGAGACAGGGTCTCCCTTTGCAATGTAGGGGGACCTTGAACTTATTATGTACCCCAGACTGGCCTTGAATTCACAGCAGTACTCCTGGCTCAGCCTCCCAAATGCTTGGATTACGGGTGTGTGCCACCAGGCCTGGTTCCTCACGTAGCTATTTAACATATAAAGAACTGTTGTGTGGTAAATGGTTAAGATATATTCTATGTCCTTGCAAGAAGTAATGGTTAGAACCACTTAGCGCAAGATTAAAAAGCAATTATTAATTATCCGTAGATAAAATGGGATTGCTTGCAGGGAAAAAAATCTTACCACTGGCGATGTTTGGAGTAAAAGTAAAAGGTTACCTCGCAGTCATTTTAGCTAAGGCAGCGCTGGTCAGATGTCTGTTTCAAGGTGCTTTTTTTTAAGTGTTGGAGCCATCATGTTCACTTTTTGTTTCCTTAGTAAATAATCAGAGCTGTGTTATATGTTTCATAAAAATTTTTGACACAAGCAGTTGAGGAAGTTTGGAGTAAAGAATGTGGAGATCAAATCTAACTCCCCAGAAGAGGGCTGCGGGGCATTTTTGTGTCAGTCTTTGTCACAGGCCACGGTTTGGAAGCAGGTGCAAGAAGCCGAATTACTGGACTTGGGGCTAGATACAAAAAGTAATGGTACTTAGGAACTTAGTCTGTGGCATAACTGTCTTTGTGAAGTTTGAATTAAAATGATTTTTTTAATTATCAAGGATTATTAAAGTAAATAAAAGACTCCATAACTGCTTGGTGCTGTACCTTCTGTTAAGGCTCCCTCCAAACTATCATTGTTCTGCAGTTTATTTTATTTTATTTTATTTTTTTTGCGGTACTGGGGATTGAACTCAGGACCCTGCGCTTCCCTCCAAACTATCATCCAGATACATTTTTCAAAAGATGACCCATCTTAAGTTTGGCAATAAAGAAATAGTAACCTTAGTGTGATTAGGTATGTATTAGACTAGAATCTTAGTGAAACATGCATGTAAGACTGATCTCTTGGCTCATGGAGCAACCGTTGGTGAGAGCAATACATAAATGGTTTCAAAGTAACGGTGGAATTACATAGCTTGAGGGAACTTAATACACTATCTACAGAGTTCTCAGAGGTTAAAATTGACTGCAGCCAGGACTCCTGAACTTCTGTTGCAATATCTCCCATGTCAAACTTAATAATACTTGACATCAGGGAAAACTTTGAAATTAGAAACCACAGAATATACTCAAGATACTGTACTGCTGAATGAACAGAGGCGTCAGTACCTGAAGGATTTTGCTTATTAGTATCAGGTGGCACTTAGCTAGCAAACCAGCTTCATTTAGAGGTATTGCCAAGCGTGTGATGTGGGCTCACCTCAGGCTTTTGGGCCCTTTCCTCATTACACAAGTCATAAAGGTCACCATACCACAAGATGACTCTTTAGAGAGCATTTTGTGGTGAATTTTTACATATTTTCATAATTCAGTACATAAGAACTATTAGCCATTTGCTGGGACATAGTTGTTGTTTTTTTAAGTTGTAACTGGCGTAGCTACCATGAATATCCAAATGTCTGACATTTAATGAATATGCGAAAACTAGGAAGAAAGTACAAATTGAGTTTGGCTCAGTGTAGTGTGCAACAGTACATCATAAAGGTATGTTTGCAATCTGATGTTTTATTGCTAATATATGTTGTGTTTGTGAAGAGATGGATTTTGCTACTTCAAGTATTACCATATGAAAATCAAGTATGTATTTACATGACAGGTAGTGAGGCGCTTAGTACCTTTGTCAACTTGCTCACTACTAAGTCACCACACTTGCATTTTCTTTCTCTGTCCCCTGACTGATGGTGGCATTTACACAGACACAGCTTATTCTCTTGAATTTGCCACAATAATTTTTCAAGTACAGCGCCCCCCACCAAAAAAAACACAACTTCATGTCCACGGAGTCAACCAAATTCAAACTGAAAACTTTTGGAGGTAAAATTGCATGCGTATGAAACACTTAGACTTTTTTCCTTGTCATTATTCTTAGCACAGTGAGGCAGTATACTTAGCATTCTGTTAGTGTCGTAGGTGGACCTGGGGATGACTGAACGTCTACAGGAAGGTGTGTTGTGGACAGGCAAATGCTGTGCCCTTCAGTAGAAGGGACTTGCTCATGCTTCGATTTGGAATCCTCCAGGGGCCTGGGAGCCAACCCAAGGGGTTTTGTTTCCCCACAAACCGCCCAGAAGACTATGGTCATCTCTACATCACATGTTCATTTCAAAGACACAAGTGCAGAAACTAGACGGGCCCTCAAAAGTATTAGTTCGGGGTTATTTACAGCAAAGGGAATTTGAAGAGATTAAGACTAAGTTCTAGAATTTCACATTTATGAGTATGGCTTTAATTGCCTCCTTTTTGGATTTTCTTTCATAGACTTAAAGTTTTTTTAAATTAAAGTTTTCATGGACTGAAGGCAGCTTTTGGGGGGGGGGTGACAGGGTCTGGCTGTGTAGTCCAGGCTGGCCTTGAACTCACTGTGTAGCCGAGTGTGGCCTCAAAGTCCTGGATACTCTTGCCTTAGCCTCCAGAGTGCTGAGGTTGCAGGTGTGCGCCAGCAGCTTACTGAAGCCAGCACTTGTCTGTACCTCTGGTTTTCCTTCATTTGTGAGAGCGGCGTACTCCTTGGTACCCAGGTGTGCATTGCCGGCCCTGCTCTTCTCCCTGGTGGCTCCCCTCGGGTCAAGGAGTCTGCGGGCCCTTCCTTTGCTAAGCGTGCACCGACGTAAATACCCACCTAGGAGAAAGCAGGTCCTTGGAGGAGTAATGTGGTCCGTGTGCTCTTAACAGTTAACTGTGCTGCAAATGGTTAAGATGGGAAACAATCCAGACATTAGGCACGGAGCTCTTAAAAGGCCCTGACTTTCAGCTTTTCTAAAAGATAAGGACTCGCCATGTAGCACAGGCTGACCTTGAACTTGTAGCAATCCTGCCTTAGACCCCTGAATGCTGGGATAATAGGCATCTGTCGTTATGCCTGACATTTCAGCGACTTTTTAGTAGGGAGTGCATGGGAGGGGTGCCTGGGTAAGAGGAACAAAAATACAAAATGTTGCTCACTCAGTAAAATGACGTTGAGACTCAGCACTTCACATGTTCTCCGTTACACATACAAAGGAAAAAACAACTTTCACCTTGAAAACACATTTTATGAAAGCAGAGTGGGTGTGAGTGTGGGTGGGTGTGCCAGTAGTGTGGGGGATTGGACTCGGGGCCTTTGCACTGAGCAGCATCCCCAGTCCTTTTTTTACTTTTATTTTCAGATTAGATCTTGCTACATTGCCCAGGCTGGGTTCAAACTTGTGACCCTTCTGCCTCAGCCTCACAGAGTGTTGGGATTATAAACATGTACCACTGTGCCCAAATTATTAAAACCTTTTGGGAAAAGGACTTTGTGTCACAGGCCTTGTGTTTTTAATTTTAACTGGCAAGCATAAAGAGTTACTGTTCAAGAGCTTGAGGGTATTGCTAGCAGCATAGTGCTTGCCTGCCATGCACGAGGCCCTGGGTTTTATCCCCCAGCACTACAAAACAAAAACAAAAGTTAATCATAGCTAGTTTCATCTTTTTTTAAAGCATGAATACTTAATTTTCTCGGTACCTCTGATCTCTCTGTTGTCTTGGACAAGTTTGTAGAATTAGAAAGCTCTAGAAAGACACAGTGTGTGCTCAGGGAAATGACACATTAGCAGTGTGTGCCTCCCCGTATGCTGAAGGACCCTGGGCAGTGAAGGGTAAAGGAGTCCTCCTGTCCCTTCAGCAGTTCAGAGTAACGCAAATACACACAGCTTAGTAAAAGTGCAGGTGCTGAGGGTTAGTGTTCATTTCACTTTTTCTTTCTCTGGTGGGCAAGCGCCTTTCCTCAGGGTGAAATCACAAGCTCCTCTAGGTTTTTTTCCCCCGCCAGTTTCCCAAGGAAAGTTGCGTCTGTTCAGCTTTGATGTGCTTTTTAAAGCAGCACATGCACACTGTCTCAGAATCCCAGCATGTCATTTAATCAGTGCTCAGGGTTCCAACCACCTCACCTCTTGTGTGTGCTGCTTATTAGGGTTCTGACCCTCATGCTATCAGCCAACTTTCTGTAAAGGACAGATCATGTTTCTGGCCCTGTGGGCTCTGATGTCTCCATCATGATTGCTCAACTCGGTGCTAGCAGGAAAACAGCCATAGACCATACGTGAGTTAACAACATGACCGTGTTCTGATGTGTGCTTACCAAACAAGGCAGCAGACCCCCGTGTGCTGATCCCTGATGTGTAGGTTTTCCCTTCCCACCACCTGTGTCCTTGTGGCACAGACCCTGAAGGAGGCTGTGCCTTACTTGCATCAGCAAAGGATTTCCAAAATTACAAATGTGAAGAAGAGGGCCGGGGATATAGCTCAGCGGCACAAGCACCTGCATGGCGAGTGCAAGATCCTGAGTTTGCTTCCTGGTACCAAAAAAAAAGTCAAGAGACTACTTAGGTACTACCATTGCATCCAAGTCCTAAGAACATTACTGTCTCAGTTCTGATTAATCAATCAAACCTTGATAGGAATTCCACTTATCCTAGTAGCCAAGGTATTTCCCACCTCTTAGAAGAGAGAAATAACAAATACATCTGATTCGGAAATATATTCAGAACCTCATGAGACTTTGGCTTTCGAATAAAAACTACACTTTTCTGATCTAGACCCTTTCATTGCCACATTTTCTGTTAAAAGTTCTATTTTAGATGCCACTTCAACATTAATTGGGTAGGGCTGGGGATATAGCTCAGTGGAATAAACGCCTGCCTAGGGCTGGGGATATAGCTCAGTGGAATAAGCGCTTGCCTAGCAAGCGCAGGGTCCTGAGTTCGATCCCCAGTACCGCAAAAAAAAAAAAAAAAAAGAATAAACGCCTGCCTAGCAAGCGCAGGGTCCTGAGTTCGATCCCCAGTACCGCAAAAAAAAAAAAAAAAAAAAAACATTAATTGGGTATTGTAACATTGACTTTGTATAGCTTTCAGGACGTAAGTTACTTGAGAGGCTTTTATTCATATCTCTATTCATAAAGAGCACCGGTAAGTCGTATTTATCTTCTTTGGTGTAGCTTGAAAATGAAGCTTGTAAGCCAAATGTGAGCTGAAAAATGCTTTCCATCAAGTTTCTGAAGAAAGAAATATCCAAGACTAAGAACTTTCAAACTGAGTGTGGTGGCGCATGCCCTGCTTGCTTCTCTGGAAGTTGAGGCAGGAGACTTGCAAATTTGAAGCCAGCCCGGGCAGTTTAGGGTCTCAAAAGAAAAAGGGGTAGGGATGTTGCTCAGTGGCACCAAGTCTGCCTAGCTCATGTGAGGCCCTAGGTTCAGTCCTCAGTATGGGAATAACAACAACGAAAAGATTGCAGTTTGACATCAAAATGTAAATGTTGCTTAATCACAAGCTTTCAAGAATTCCTATAGAAAATACTGGGATGATGAGAGATTTATTCTCTTTAATTATACTTCAGATGATATTCTAAATATTAAATTTTTGTAAAATTTCAAGTCCTTCAGAACAAGTCATTTTTAAGTAGCCGGAGGATATATTTATTTATGATTGTGACTGGTTTTGTTGTTTTTGTTACGTACCAGTTTTGGAAAAGATGATAAGTATAGGCCTAGGGCAGGAGTAGCAGACTTAAGAGAGGAGCGCCCAAACTGTAGCCCAGAACCCACTTTTCACAAAGCGCCAGCACTGCAATTAAACCTGAATACTGAGGTTTTAGTTTAGAGAAAACAGCTCACGCATTAACATCTTTTGTGTTAAAGACAACACGTGTGCCATAGGTTCGCCACCGCTGGCCTAGTACATTAATGCCCCTGATGTGGGAGAATGGGAATATTGTCCCCATTCGATAGCCAATAAAGTCCTTAAAATTGCTGGATGCTCATGAGCATGTTTTCCTCCACATCTGAACTTTAAAACTGTGAGTCAGGAAGCCCCGTAATAGCAGTCACCCAAAATGTGTCTTGCAGTGTTGATTGTATGCTGTTTGAAAGTCACCACCACAGACATCATTATTCTTATCCAAGAATAAGAAACAGCTCCAGTAGCTGGGCATTTTGCCTGCGTGTGTGATGATTTCGGTACCATTTTCAGCAGTTTATGGCTATGAAAGAAAAGATGTTTTTATTCTCTAAACTTCTCTCACTGGCATGTCATTTTGTTGCATTTTATGTTTCATGTAAGCAATCTCTTTATAGTAACTTTGATCTGTTTGCTTAGCATACTGGGGGTTTAACTCAGGGGGGCCTCTGAACCCCCATAGTAGCGCTATGACTCCACACCTCAAAATGGCCATTGTTGGGAAACTTAAGTGCAGATTATGCAGATAGGTAATATCTGACACAGGCAGAAAATGAACAGATAAGCATTAGACGGTTTGCTCGTATGAAAGTCTGTGTGCTGTGTAGATGGAAATTAACTTGAAGAATCAGCCTTGAGAATGTTTGCAGTGTGCCATGCCACACCCACGCCCACCCAGCACTGAGCACCGAACCTGCAGGCTTTTTGCACTGTGCTACATCCCCGGACCTTTTTTTAGAAATAGGTCTCCAAATTCACCCCGGGCAGGGCTTGGATTTGCTTGCTGTCTTTCTGCCTCAGCCTCCCAGAGTGCTGGGATGACAGGCGTGTACCAAGTGCCTGGCTCATACTATCATTAATGCCCAGGTTTTTAACAGCATCTTTTTATATTTATTACTATTTGTATTAACTTTTGTTTGTTTTGTTTTATTTTTCTGAGGCTAACCTAAAACTCACCTGATCCTCCTGCCTCAGCCTCCTGAGTGCTGGGATTCAGGCTTGTGCCAGCATGCCCAGCATCATAACTCAGGAGGCAACAGTACAAGCAGAACCTGGTATTTTAGATATTGTAAAAAAGACATCACTTTTATTTTAACCGTATGCATGCACAGAAAGCAAAGCTTTATTCTTTTTTTTAGAAAGCAAATGTACCATTAAAGATAAATGTATTACACAGCTGAGACATTTCAGAATAAGTTAAGGATCTAAGTTATTTTCCTTGTTGGAATAGTAATTATACTATGGCATATATCTAAGGCCTTTATGTTTCATTTTGCGGTGGAAGCGTTCAAAGGGCCCTCAGTGGTGGGCATTGGAGAGGGAAGAGAAGAGAGCCTCCTGAGGTGCAGTTTGAAAAGCGATTCCTCAAGCATGTTTCTGTGATTTTATATGTAACACCCAGAAGGGACTCAGGGTAAAACACCTCCATATGAACTGACTTTACTTGTTTGAGCAGGTAAATTTGGTGAATAATTAAGATTTCCCTTTAATGTGTCAGGCCATTTGATGTACTATTAGATCACTACTGTTAGCAAGTATATTTCTTTAACTCAAAACCCCTGTATTTTTAAGGCAAATACTGTTACATGGTTATTTTCCAGTGATAAAGTAGCATAAGCTATTCAAATACTCCAGGGCATTTCTACTTTGTAACCCTTTGTTAAGGAGAAAGTATGCAGGATAATTTCCAGTAACACTTCATTTTTTGTAAATAATCTAGCTAAATTATTTGTAACATGAATTTTATTTTTTATTATTTTTTATTTTCTTTGAGAGAGGGTCTCACTATGTATGCAGTTCAGGCTGGCTTTGAACTCATTTTGTAGCCCAGGCTGGCCTCAAACTCTCAGCAGTCCTCCAACCTCAGAGTGCCTGGGTTACAGGCGTGCACCACCAGGCCAGGCTGTAAAGTATTTTGAAAATGAATGCATTGTTTGAACATTTCATTTCCCCACTTTGCACCTCCGACTTCTTTCCTTAGCCCCTTGCTTACCTTCAACTGGCCTTTGGCTAACTCTTGGGAATGATTCATATTTTCAGCTAAATTTGCTTCATCACATCTTGCTGTTAGATATAAAGACAAAGGATCCTAAGGATCCACAGTACCCTTAAAAACCTATGACGGATTTTAATCCTATTCTACTTGGCAAAAATAACCTGGATTTTAAAATTTGCAAATTAACTGTCTGATTCTGAATACCTTCTGATTGCCTTCTGATTCCAGGGACAATTTTTTCATGGTGTATTTTTCTCTGCCTTAAATTTGGTCATTTTGCCCCGACTGTGACCTTACTTATTTAAGCCTAACTGGCTAACAAATGCAGAGCAAACCTCAAAAAGACGGTCATTGTTTTCACTTCTAAATAACCTTCTTCAGGGACTTTCAGACTATGCTCTGGGGCCTGGGGGGGTTCTTTGAAGACGCCTCTAGGCGGGCTGGGTGTGAGGCTAGCTAGAGTGGAGTGGGGTGGGCCCTGGGCCTTCAGCCAGACCTCTCTGCAGCAGCTTCGCTTTTATCTTGTTATGCTTTCAGGGTTCAGTGCTTTTAGAATTTTCTAAGAATCACTGGCTTAATTTCTAAAAATTCGTGGATGATAATAGTGATCATTGCTTTTAAGAGTGCTTACCATGCCCAGACTGTGCTTGAAATATTTTTGAACATTAACATAAAGTTATGTACCTTTTAATAATAGTATAATTATTATTCCTATTTTAGAAATGAAACTGAGACAGGGAGATTCAGTAACTTCCCAATGGGGGTTCGAACCGCTGTGTGTCCAGTGTCTTAGTTTAAGCTAGGAGCAAATGCAAGAGAAGTGTGTCCCTGTTCCGAACCCCTAAATCCAAGCCAGAGGAGTCAGTGGGTGGCAACAGCAGTTTTAGCTAATCACTAATCAGCCTTAGACTTCTCCACAAGGTGCTATGGGCATTTACTCCTAATCTACCAGTGCTGGCATGAAGAGGAGACCTATTAACTTCCCGTTACTCACAGGCAAGATGTTTGTGACTCCACACTTGTGATTAAGAAGTGTTCCCCAATGCGAAAAACATTGCTAATTGCTTGTTTTGATATTGATAGTAGAAAACACCAAGCTGCATTTGATCCTGATGTAATTTTCATGGTTAATTCTACAAACTAAAGTGAAATCCCTTCCTTCCTATTTCACTTTCATTCTGACCAGCTTTTAATAGAGTTTTGCTTTTGTATTTATACATTTGTAGTTTATAAAAATGTATATACTAATAATTATAAGTATCATTGAGTCCTCATAATCGAAACAGTTACCATTTTTTAAACTTCTCTTTGAGTGCCTCGTGGAATAAAGACCTACAGTAATTTGTGTGCTGAAACCTAATAATTTAGGCACAGGGTGGAGGTGGTGAGAGAGAGGGTGGAGAACTTGTGCTCGGGGTTGGTCAGCCGGTCTCTGTGTAGTTAAGCCTTCCGTGGTTTGAATAACCTTCACTATTTCCCCTACCAGCATGCCGTGCCCGGGAATGGCACAGCCACAGGGCTGGGTGAATGCCCAAACATTTAAAAAAGGAACACACAACCCAACCCCCAGCTAATTTTTTTAACTGCTCTTGCCAGGAGGTGACCAGTAGTTCCTGTGCAGTGCCCGTTCTTAGCAGGGAAATCTGGGTGCAATTAAAGTTTTTCCTGTTAGGTGCAAGACTCTTTACATGAGTCATAGTAGTTCCTGCTCAAGACACGTCGAAGAAGCCCAAGGCTGTATTTAGCATCTTGCTGTGAAATCACCTGTCAGTTCCAACCAATTTTCTAACGTTGTGTGGAGTGTTAGCAGATAAGTTATTATTTTAAATACATTTTTGAAACTCATGTCATTTTGTTGTTGTAAATCAGTATTGAAGTATAGATTTTGTTAAATGAATGGCCATCCCTTCTTTTCTGTAAAATGATTTAACATTCACTAGCAGACACATTACCATATTGGAATGATCCTCATGTGACCGTTGTCATGGAATCTAAGTCCTTGTTCATAAAAATGTTTGAATATGTCTTAAAATGTTCTCTATATGAATAAAAAATGTTCTTCTGATGCACCCTTTTTCCAATGTTTTGTAAAATTAGAAATTTCTGGACATCGTTCAAGGGGGGGATTCGTAGTGATTGGATCCTGTGACCCTTGGATAGAGCTATTAACTGTGAAGTTCTTTTGAGAGAATTAAAGAACCACTTCCTGCCTATGAGGGTGTTGAAAAACCCCATGTGGATCTGTCAGGTAAGCTCCACATGCCTCTTCCCTTTGCTTTTGTTGCAAAAGAGAAAACCGTCATTCGTTACAGGTCGTCCTAGTCCTCATAGATCGCCTTCCCATTTAGTTTTCAATATTTATATCAGAAATTTACATGATAAAAATTGAAAATGAGAGCATTCTTATCTGAAGAAGCAAATTTCATTTTACAGTTCATAGAAATGATGCTCTTGGTTAGTTGCTTGGGTCTTTTTCCTTTGCTTTCTTTCATTTCCCAAATAGATACAGCTTTTTTTTCTGACTATAATAGTAACAATGCCATTGGTTGCCAGGCAAAGTGGTCCATTCTGAATCTAAGCACTTGGAAAGCTGAGGCAGAAGATTAGGCTACGTAGTGAGTTCAAGCCCAGCTTGGACTACCTAGCGGGACCGTATCTCAGAAAAAAGACCCTGATACTGATGATGATGACAGGATGATGGTGAGGATGATGCTGGTTTAAAATATGAAAATGCGCAAAAGTATGGGTAAATTTTAAAAATGAAGCTGTATAACGCCTGTAATCCCAGCACTTGGAACACTGAGGCAAGAGGATTGCCATGAGTTCAAGGTCAGCTCAAACTACATAGCAAAACCCTGTCTCAAAAACAAAAAAAAGAAAAAGTAAAACCATCCATAGTTCCTTGCCACAAGGCAGACATGAACCTTGTGCCGTGTCTACTTTCAAACAAGTCCCACGCACCCATGCTGAGCAGACGCGCCTGGAGGAGAGCCACACCAGCGACTTGCTGCCCCCAACCACGCTGGTCGTTCGCATCCCTGCCTTCTTGGGTGAGTGTAGCGTGCTGGCGCTCACCCTTTTCCTAGCTATTGATTATTGAGCCGTAGGTCAGTTGGTTGATCTGTTTTTGTATTATGTTTGTAGTAAGTGTTCTATTTAACAGTCTGCCCCCAATAGTATCACGTTTTTGTGATAGTAAAAATACGGGACTACTTTATTTTTTTAATTTTTTGTCTTTTTGAGGCAGGGTCTTGCCATGCAGTTCAGGCTGGCCTTGAGCTCATTTTATAGCCCAGACTGGCTCACAACGATCCTCCTGCCACAGCCTCCTGAGTTCTGGGATTACAGGCGTGTACCACCATGCCCAGCAAAACTTTTTTTTTTAACCATTTAAAAGTATGAACCCCTTAACTGTCCCCTGTTAGCTCTGGAGTCACAGATCAAGTGCTGGCAGGTCTGGCCCTGGGGCTGCAGTCCCTTGGCTCCTCCAGCTGGATGCTCCCTTCCCAGCCCTCACCTCCTGCTGTGGAGTACCTAGGGTCACATCTAAGTTTTCTACAGTGAGATGCTAATGTCCTTGGAAAACATTCTTCTCATGGTACAGAAATATGCTGAGTTAAAAAGGAAAATCATGTGTCTGACTTGCTTCCTGTTTCTGTAACAAGTTTCCAATCCAACCCGCACAATAAGGAGGCTTAGGCAGGAGGGTCATGGCAAGTTCTAGGCCAGCCGAGAATGTAGAGCTCAAAGCTGACCATGAATATACAGGGAGACCCTGTCTTTAATAAAAAA